>JAQBSW010002372.1:0-104811 GCA_029291075.1 Eudiplozoon nipponicum
ATATATATATATATGAAACGTTTCTAACTTATGTCTCCACCATAATTAGAATTTATGCTATCGTTGCAAAAATAACATTTTACCAAGTGTACAGTTGTATAATCACGTCTAGTTTTAGCGCATTACTCATTATGATTCAAACAAATATCTAGACGAGATGGAGTAAAGATTTAATATAGATAACTGTTTTATAGGCCTGTAAGTTTAACTTAAAAAAGATATTTATTCATACTTTTTATTTGGAAACAGTTGATCAGTTGAAGCCTCACATAATAATAGCGCTTGACTTATATGTTATCAGATCTATCGCAAATCGGCTCATGGACAATTATATGCGTATGCAATACGGAACTGAATCAAATGTTAGCTGTCATTTTAAAAGCCATATACGAAGAGTGGGTATAATTTTTTTAAATACGAATTTACATAACAGTAGTTCTATTAACTCCATAAACAGCTTTAATTTCGTGCAAATAAAATGAGCCATAGATGCGTTGTACTGATATTCTCAAATGTAATATTAATTCTGCAAAACAAAATAATGTTTGCGTTAAACATACAATCAAAATAAGTCATAAACGCTTTCGAAATATGAAAAATGTCAATACAGCGAATTTACAGTAACCTATTTACATGAAAACAAGTTCGCCGTCTCTTTCTGTTAGTCCTGATTAATGCGTAATTCCAAACTGTGTTTCGATGTTGGGATAACAGTAAATCTGCTGTTGCTTTTAATGCTGGTTCCCGTTTACAAAAGTTGGCTTCCGGGGTAGGTAAGAGCGACAATTCGTTCGCTAGCTGCGTTATTTTGTGGTATTATACTGCAGCTTACAATTACTCGCTGTGGTGACAGGTGGCCTTTCACTCTTCATCTCCACCATGAACTTTGGCCGCTCGTCAGCTAATAATCAGAAGAAAAATAATAGCAAAAACAGATGAAACTATATAAACCCAAATTACTTAAATTGACTGGCGTTCATCATTACATTAGCATCAATATAAAGTAGGCTTCTACTTCACAGCTAAAGCGTTCTCTTCACTTTTGGCCAAGACTCAATTAAACAGCGTTATGTAATAGTATTTTATATTAAACATAATTCGTAATTGTAAAATATTTTCACAGAATTTGAGGACTAATTTCATGCCATTCTTTTACTAATCAAGCGGCTTTCAGGCTATTTAGCTTATAAGAAATGAAAATATATTTACCTAAAGCAAAACATTCAAATGAAATTTATTGTTTCCGCGGACAAATAAACAAACAAAAACATATATATATATATATATATAGACAATACAATTAAACAATAATTAATTGCGCGTGTGGTGGTAACATTTCTTTAAATCAAGTTTGCGAGCTTGAAGTAAACACCAATCGCTTTGTATTTAACCAGTCGTCGAACAACATTACAATTGGCGGTAGTTTTGTTATATTTTTCAACGACTGTTTAAATACAATGGGATTAGTGTTTACTTCAAGCTCGCAAACTTGATTTAAACAAAAACTTCTTTGTGTCTCTGTTTCCTTAATTTTTGCTAAATATTTTATTTTATTATTTATTCATTTAGCCTAAATTAATCCTACATTAATTTCAAAGCTTATGATATGAAGTAAAAGATGTCGCAGTCGAGTTATGATCTCACGTAACATGCTTTGTTTTATAGTTTTAATATGCCTTAATGCGATATTTATGTCTCAATAAATGTTATAAATAAAAAAAGGACTATTTTAAAAGTTATTCATGGATTAAAAGAAAGATGTAATGTGACAACTTACTGCAGTGCGGTGGAGCTTCATCACTTCCGTCGGGACAATCTTTCTTATAATTGCAAAACAACGAAGGCGATCTACATGAGCCATCCTGACACATCCACTGACCGGAGCTGGCACACGGCGACTGAACAATAATACGTGATTGTTCTCTCATAGGATGTCCTGGAACTGAGCAACTAAAATATTTTTAATGCATCAAACTAAAACGATTAACAATTATCAAATCTTTCTAGCGGGCACTTATTTTAATCCACTTGATAATGGAAGGAAAATTTACCTTTCTGTAAGAAATTTTAATAAAATACAAAACCTGCACATTTCATGTATTTGTTTGTAAGATATCATTCATAAAATCAAATTTTGACAATTTCTTTTTAAAATAACAAACAAACTTTCATTTTCATTACAATTTACAAAGTAATAAAATTTTTTCCGACACAAGAAATATATCTGTCGAACATTCATCTCACGTATGAACCAAAGGGAAAAATAACGTTTTCAACCAACCAATTAGATATTAAAATTTAGCAAAATCAAGGAAAGTCTTGCATTTATTCCTCAAAAACTTCAGTGCAGGCTCAATAATCGAACACGCTTTTTACACCTGTATAAATCAGGCTTTGATTTATTTTTAAAAGCACGCATACTTAATAGCTGAATGTTAATTTTTCATTAATTGCTAATGAAATCCAAATTTTAAGCAAAATTTCGACTGGTTTTCTCATACACATCTGCTTCGCTTTAAACCAAATTTTAATATATCTCCGAGACATTTAAGCAAGCTACCTATTGGCGACAAAATAAGTTTTTGCTTTATCCAATTTATATTCAAATCTGGGATAAAAAATTTTTTATATCTTAAAAAGCCACGCATCATTTTCTTTTTGTATTAAAATGTCATAAATTTCGTTAATACAAATACAATGCAGGATGGCTCAGTGGTTAGAGCACCAGATTCCGAAGCAGACGTGCCCATGTTCGAGTCCTGTCCGCAGCAAATTCTACAGCGGTACATAATGAGTTTAATAATGACGAAACCGGTCTACTGGATGAATTGTCTTTTCTACACTATACAACACTTTCTTTATACTGACATATGTAATTAATTTATGGGTCAGGTGTTTATATCAAGACCGCAACCTTGATTATAATAAATACAACGCAGACCGAACTGGACTATTTTTAACTGATAATTTTAATTTAGTGTAAACATCATTATTCGGTGACTTTCCAATGAACGGAATAATATGTTAATTGTCATGTCATGATATTCAATTTAAATACCCGTGAAATTACATAGCATTTTAAAAAAATATTTATAAATCAAATAGTAATGTTTAAATTCTTTTTCTAAATTTAAGCATCGAAAAAGGTATCGTTCGCGATACCAATTTGACGCATTTTTATTATTCTGTAACGTATTGGCAAATTAAATTAATAAAATTCGCATAGTAAACACACGCCATTAATGAATTCTCTTTTTCAAAGTATCGATCTCTTAATTATTAAAATCATTATTTTTATAATATATAACTCATCCATTTCGATAAAAGAAGGTAGAATCCAGTCTTCAATTGAAATTGACTAGGTGTAACAGATTGAGTTGAAGTTCCTTTTCAGGTGCATAAATATAATTTTTCTAGAAATTAAGATATAGAAAATTATCAGTGGCATATTTGTAATTGAATAGATATTTCATTATTGTAAAATTTTTACTTGTTCGTTATGTGCTGTATATCATTCTTACTGTTTGAATGAAACACGATGTAGTTCTGAATGAACTAAATAGTTATTTTACTTAAAATGAAGACTTCTTCTTTTAACTTGTGAAATTTTGCATTTTCACTCACAATTATTTTGATATTAGATTAATTTATAGTCTAGTTTATTTCTATAAGCGCAAATGTATGACGAAAAATTATTTATGGAGAAATTGAAGTTGATATTTGGCTTTTTAGCATACATTTTCATAGAACTAAATATGTTAGCACCTGGAAAAAGTATAACATGTTTCCTGTAGCACCTACAGTAAAATCGAGTAAAGTTTAACCAATTCAGGATAAAACCATCACACAGCCTTCAAATTTCTCCAAAATTGACAACAAAATAGACATTATAACATTGCTACACTTGTTGTTTGATGGATATTATGACATTGTGAACAACAAAAAATTGTTCTGCATTTTGCTTAAAATAATTTATATATATATATATATATATATATATATATATATTCCCTAGTTTTATTTGTAATTACTTTCTACATCAAAACATGGATTAAAATTTGTCAGTAATTTAAGTCTATTTACTCATATTTTACTTATTTTAATCACTGTAAATTCATTAAAACAAATAGTTGTTATTCTCACGAACACAATTTTTGATTGCTTAAGATTTGTTTAGACATTTCTTCATAAGCAAAGGGTAAGTTTCCTAATGCAGGCAAACTATAATTGTTAAAAAAATGGGGCGGATTAAAAATAAGTTCGTGATTTCTTGAACGATCATATTCGTCTATAATTACAGTATAGTTATGTAATTACGCGTAAACTACGTCATTATAACGAACAAGCTACCGAGAACGCAATATATAGAAATTCTTACTCAAGATTTATTTTTCCATTTGCCATCAGCAACAACATTACTCACAAGATGAAATTAATATTTGAAATTTATTCATCCTTATATGATCCTGCACTACTTCCGTGGTCATTACAAATTTAAAGGAATTATACAAATTTATGCATTCCCACTAATTTATGCATATATACACGTACATTTATATGTCTTTATGTACATATATGTATATATGCGTGTACATATGTATATAGGTATGTATGTGGATATTTAAAAATATATGCATGTGTATATGCATGTATATATATGTATTTATGTAAATATATATTTAATATTATTTGTATTTATTTATATATGTATTTATTTATGTATGTACGTAGTATGCATATATGGATGTATGTGTGCATTTATTTATGTATGTACGTAAGTATGTATGTATACTTGTACGAAGGTATATATGCATTTATGCATATATGTATTTATACACATATGTTTCTACGTAATTGCAAATGCATGTATGAATATATGCATACTGGAATGGATGATAAAGTTTTTAATTATGAATTTGTCTTTCAATGTATGGATTGTTATATGTATCTTACCATATGAATATGTTTACGTATTTGTGTATACAATTATGCGTGTAAATATGGGGGTATTCATTTATTACAGTGAAATACTGTTTGTTGCGAAGAGCTAATATATATGCAAGTATGTATTAGGTGTTGCGAACCTAGTAACACATTAGTTCAGTTGTGACCAGAAGGATAAACCAAAGGCAGCATGAACGGAAAGTATAATCTCATGCACATTCGTTTCGTGCTTACTGGCGACTCATCAGTAGGAGCCGGTATTACGCCCTTTTACCACTATATATTCGGTAGAAGAATGTGGAATAATAGGACGGTACAATCTCCTAGACGAATGTGTAAACCTGCAATAGTGGAGCTAACATCATATAAAGTCTACGACAATGCGACTTCAACGCTAACTCACACTATATAATATGTATACCGAGTCTGTATCAGATACTAACACAATAGCCATAGTGTTAGTATCTTTTACAGACTCGGTATACATATTATATAGTGTGAGTTAGCGTTGAAGTCGCATTGTCGTAGACTTTATATGATGTTAGCTTCACCATTGCAGGTTTGACACATTCGTCTAGGAGATTGTACCGTTCTATTATTCCACATTCTTCGACCAAACATATATAGTGGTATTCATTTATGTTTGTATGAATTTCTTTATTAAGTTTGTATAATAGTTTTTCGATAAATTTATTCTTATATATGTAAGTTTGTGTTTATATATTTATGCATGCTTGCGTTTATATTTGTATTCGGGTAAGTCTATTGTTTATGGTTGTATGAATGCATGATTTCACGTATGTTGGGCAGGATGGATTTCTGCGTATTAGTGTATTTATGTCTAAATGTAAGATTGCATGTATTTATTTATGTATTATGTGTGTTTTTATGTATTTTAGCATGAATATGTGCTTGTTTTGTATTTTTATTTATGTTTAAATGGAGGTAACATTTGCATGTGTTCGCACATATATTCTGAGTGTAAATCCAAAGGTAAAAAATTCCATTTATTCATTTCCTTATTTCATTGCCAAAATAAAATTCGTTTAAGCATACATATTTTAAATAAAGTTAACTTTGCGGAATTTCATCGTTATTATGTGATTAAAAATGGCCATGCAATACAAGCTCTAGTGTTAACTTTGTTACTAATTGGAAGATACGTGAAAATCTCCATTATTTCTCTTTTACTAATTGCATAACTACTTAAAATACAATTAACTCGTTACCTTTAGAATAAATATTTCAAAAATAACTATTTAGTTCCAGAAAAAACTTACGTTTATTTATCAAGTATAATCCATTGTGACTAAAACCAATTTCTGGACAACATAGAGTATTTATTCGATATGGATAAATTCGTTATAGGCTGCAAGTTTAACTTAAAACACATTATTATACTTTATTTGATAACGCATGAGTATTTGAATCGCAAATCTGTTCAAGGATAACTTTAGACTGGAATATTTGGTACGCTACTCAAATAATACGTGAGCTGTCTTTTTCGATATACAAAGTTTAAGCTCATTTGTTTGAACAAATTATTTTTTAATGTATTTCCATCATTTCATTAAATATATCTGCTTAAATTGAGTGGAAATCAAGATACTAACAAATGCGTAATAATGATACTCTCAAATGCAATTTTCAATCTCATAATAAAAAATAAAGTTTACCTTGAATAAACAGTCAAATTTAGTCATTATTATAAATAGAGTCAAATACAGAAACTTATTTACATCAAAACAATTTCACCGTCTCTTTCAGTTAGACCCTGATTAATGCGTAATTCCAAACTGTGTTTTCGATGTTGGTATAACAGAAAATCTGTTGTTGCTTCTAAGGCTGGTTCCGTTTGCAAAGCTTATTTCGGGAGTCGGTAAGAGCGACAATTCGTTCATGGCTGCGTTATTTTGTGGTATTATACTACAGCTTACAATTACTCGCTGTAGTGGGCGAATTGTACTATCACCTGGCTTCATCTCCAACATGAACTTTGGCCGCTCGTCAGCTAATTTACGATTAAATAGAAAATAAAGAACATAAATTGCCATACAATTTAGACATTGGAATATGCATGGTTTTTAAGTTACTGATTTGTCTATACAAGGATACATTTTCGAGGTTTGTTTCGTCTAGGAGCCATACATTGTAGAGGACTCAATGAACACAAAGAACTACGACAGAAAATAAATTAAAACCATTATTTTCAAATATTTTTCTCTTTGCATATACTTTTTCAGGTATTTCCATTAATTTCATGTTTTTATACCTATTAAATGGGCGTTGATATTTTTCTCTTGTGGATAATGATTAATGAAATTCAATTCAATGACTTTATATGAATAAAATATATATATCGCATTTGAATGTCAATGGCGGCGTAGCATATAACATTAAAAAACAAAATTTTAACCATCTTTAATGTTTAAAATTTTGTTTTTTATTGATATATGCTACACTGCCATTGACATTCAAATGCGATATATATATTTTATTCATATAAAGTCATTGAATTGAATTTCATTAATCATTATCCACAAGAGAAAAATATTAACACCCATTTAATAGGTATAAAAACATGAAATTAATGGAAATACCTGAAAAGTATATGCAAAGAGCAAAATATTTGAAAATAATGGTTTTAATTCATTTTCTGTCGTAGTTCTTTGGGTTCATTGAGTCCTCTACAATGTATGGCTCCTAGACGAAACAAACCTCGAAAATGTATCCTTGTATAGACAAATCAGTAACTTAAAAACCATGCATATTCCAATGTCTAAATTGTATGGCAATTTATGTTCTTTATTTTCTATTTAATCGTAAATTAGCGGACGAGCGGCCAAAGTTCATGTTGGAGATGAAGCCAGGTGATAGTACAATTCGCCCACTACAGCGAGTAATTGTAAGCTGTAGTATAATACCACAAAATAACGCAGCCATGAACGAATTGTCGCTCTTACCGACTCCCGAAATAAGCTTTGCAAACGGAACCAGCCTTAGAAGCAACAACAGATTTTCTGTTATACCAACATCGAAACACAGTTTGGAATTACGCATTAATCAGGGTCTAACTGAAAGAGACGGTGAAATTGTTTTGATGTAAATAAGTTTCTGTATTTGACTCTATTTATAATAATGACTAAATTTGACTGTTTATTCAAGGTAAACTTTATTTTTATTATGAGATTGAAAATTGCATTTGAGAGTATCATTATTACGCATTTGTTAGTATCTTGATTTCCACTCAATTTAAGCAGATATATTTAATGAAATGATGGAAATACATTAAAAAATAATTTGTTCAAACAAATGAGCTTAAATTTGTATATCGAAAAAGACAGCTCACGTATTATTTTAGTAGCGTACCAAATATTCCAGTCTAAAATTATCCTTGAACAGATTTGCGATTCAAATACTCATGCGTTATCAAATAAAGTATAATAATGTGTTTTAAGTTAAACTTGCAGCCTATAACGAATTTATCCATATCGAATAAATACTCTATGTTGTCCAGAAATTGGTTTTAGTCACAATGGATTATACTTGATAAATAAACGTAAGTTTTTTCTGGAACTAAATAGTTATTTTTGAAATATTTATTCTAAAGGTAACGAGTTAATTGTATTTTAAGTAGTTATGCAATTAGTAAAAGAGAAATAATGGAGATTTTCACGTATCTTCCAATTAGTAACAAAGTTAACACTAGAGCTTATTATTGCATGGCCATTTTTAATCACATAATAACGTGAAATTCGCAAAGTTAACTTTATTTAAAATATGTATGCTTAAACGAATTTTATTTTGGCAATGAAATAAGGAAATGAATAAATGGAATTTTTTACCTTTGGATTTACACTCAGAATATATGTGCGAACACATGCAAATGTACCTCCATTTAAACATAAATAAAAATACAAAACAAGCACATATTCATGCTAAAATACATAAAAACACACATAATACATAAATAAATACATGCAATCTTACATTTAGACATAAATACACTAATACGCAGAAATCCATCCTGCCCAACATACGTGAAATCATGCATTCATACAACCATAAACAATAGACTTACCCGAATACAAATATAAACGCAAGCATGCATAAATATATAAACACAAACTTACATATATAAGAATAAATTTATCGAAAAACTATTATACAAACTTAATAAAGAAATTCATACAAACATAAATGAATACCACTATATATGTTTGGTCGAAGAATGTGGAATAATAGAACGGTACAATCTCCTAGACGAATGTGTAAACCTGCAATAGTGAAGCTAGCATCATATAAAGTCTACGACAATGCGACTTCAACGCTAACTCACACTATATAATATGTATACCGAGTCTGTAGAAGATACTAACACTATGGCTATTGTGTAAGTATCTCATACAGACTCGGTATACATATTATATAGTGTGAGTTAGCGTTGAAGTCGCATTGTCGTAGACTTTATATGATGTTAGCTCCACTATTGCAGGTTTACACATTCGTCTAGGAGATTGTACCGTCCTATTATTCCACATTCTTCTACCGAATATATAGTGGTAAAAGGGCGTAATACCGGCTCCTACTGATGAGTCGCCAGTAAGCACGAAACGAATGTGCATGAGATTATACTTTCCGTTCATGCTGCCTTTGGTTTATCCTTCTGGTCACAACTGAACTAATGTGTTACTAGGTTCGCAACACCTAATACATACTTGCATATATATTAGCTCTTCGCAACAAACAGTATTTAACTGTAATATATGAATACCCCCATATTTACACGCATAATTGTATACACAAATACGTAAACATATTCATATGGTAAGATACATATAACAATCCATACATTGAAAGACAAATTCATAATTAAAAACTTTATCATCCATTCCAGTATGCATATATTCATACATGCATTTGCAATTACGTAGAAACATATGTGTATAAATACATATATGCATAAATGCATATATACCTTCGTACAAGTATACATACATACTTACGTACATACATAAATAAATGCACACATACATCCATATATGCATACTACGTACATACATAAATAAATACATATATAAATAAATACAAATAATATTAAATATATATTTACATAAATACATATATATACATGCATATACACATGCATATATTTTTAAATATCCACATACATACCTATATACATATGTACACGCATATATACATATATGTACATAAAGACATATAAATGTACGTGTATATATGCATAAATTAGTGGGAATGCATAAATTTGCATAATTCCTTTAAATTTGTAATGACCACGGAAGTAGTGCAGGATCATATAAGGATGAATAAATTTCAGATATTAATTTCATCTTGTTGTTGCTGATGGCAAATGGAAAAATAAATCTTGAGTAAGAATTTCTATATATTGCGTTCTCGGTAGCTTGTTCGTTATAATGGCGTAGTTTACGCGTAATTACATAACTATGCTGTAATTTATAGACGAATATGATCGTTCAAGAAATCACGAACTTAGTTTTAATCCGCCCCATTTCTTTAACAATTATAGTTTGCCTGGATTAGGAAACTTACCCTTTGCTTATAAAGAAATGTCTAAACAAATCTTAAGCAATCAAAAAATTTGTTCGTGAGAATAACAACTATTTGTTTTAATGAATTTACAGTGATTACAATAAGTAAAATATGAGTAAATAGAGTTAAATTACTGACAAATTTTAATCCATGTTTTGATGTAGAAAGTAATTACAAATAAAACTAGGGAATATATATATATATATATATATATATATATATATAAATTATTTGAAGCAAAATGCAGAACAATTTTTTGTTGTTCATAATGTCATAATATCCATCAAACAACAAGTGTAGCAATGTTATAATGTCTATTTTGTTGTCAATTTTGGAGAAATTTGAAGGCTGTGTGATGGTTTTATCCTGAATTGGTTAAACTACTCGATTTTACTGTAGGTGCTACAGGAAAAATGTTATCCTTTTTCCAGGTGCTAACATATTTAGTTCTATGAAAATGTATGCTAAAAAGCCAAATATCAACTTCAATTTCTCCATAAATAATTTTTCGTCATACATTTGCGCTTATAGAAGTAAACTAGACTATAAATTAATCTAATATAAAATTAATTGTGAGTGAAAATGCAAAATTTCACAAGTTAAAAGAAGAAGTCTTCATTTTAAGTAAAATAACTATTTAGTTCATTCAGAACTACATCGTGTTTCATTCAAACAGTAAGAATGATATACAGCACATAACGAACAAGTAGTACTTACAATAATGAAATATCTATTCCACTACAAATATGCCACTGATAATTTTCTATATATCTTACTTCTAGAAAAATTATATTCATGCACCTGAAAAGGAACTTCAACTCAATCTGTTACACCTAGTCAATTTCAATTGAAGACTGGATTCTACCTTCTTTTATCGAAATGGATGAGTTATATATTCATAAAAATAATGATTTTAATAATTAAGAGATCGATACTTTCAAAAAGAGAATTCATTAATGGCGTGTGTTTACTATGCGAATTTTATTAATTTAATTTGCCAATACGTTACAAAATAATAAAAATGCGTCAAATTGGTATCGCGAACGATACCTTTTTCGATGCTTAAATTTAGAAAAAGAATTTAAAAATTACTATTTGATTTATAAATATTTTTTTTTAAATGCTATGTAATTTCACGAGTATTTAAATTGAACATCATGACATGACAATTAACATATTATTCCGTTCATTGGAAAGTCACCGAATAATGATGTTTACACTAAATTAAAATTATCAGTTAAAAATAGTCCAGTTCGGTCTGCTTTGTATTTATTATAATCACGGTTGCGGTCTTGATATAAATACCTGATCCATAAATTAATTACATATGCCAGTATAAAGAAAGTGTTGTATAGTGTAGAAAAGACAATTCATCCAGTAGACCGGTTTCGTCATTATTGGGAACTCATTATGTACTCTCCGAGAATTTGCCGCGGACAGGACTCGAACATGGGCACGTCTGCTTCGGAATCTGGTGCTCTAACCACTGAGCCATCCTGCATTGTATTTGTATTAACGAAATTTATGACATTTTAATACAAAAAGAAAATGATGCGTGGCTTTTTAAGATATAAAAAAATTTTTATCCCAGATTTGAATATAAATTGGATAAAGCAAAAACATATTTTGTCGCCAATAGGTAGCTTGCTTAAATGTCTCGGAGATATATTAAAATTTGGTTTAAAGCGAAGCAGATGTGTATGAGAAAACCAGTCGAAATTTTGCTTAAAATTTGGATTTCATTAGCAATTAATGAAAAATTAACATTCAGCTATTAAGTATGCGTGCTATTAAAAATAAATCAAAGCCTGATTTATACAGGTGTAAAAAGCGTGTTCGATTATTGAGCCTGCACTGAAGTTTTTGAGGAATAAATGCAAGACTTTCCTTGATTTTGCTAAATTTTAATATCTAATTGGTTGGTTGAAAACGTTATTTTTCCCTTTGGTTCATACGTGAGATGAATGTTCGACAGATATATTTCTTGTGTCGGAAATAATTTTATTACTTTGTAAATTGTAATGAAAATGAAAGTTTGTTTGTTATTTTAAAAAGAAATTGTCAAAATTTGATTTTATGAATGATATCTTACAAACAAATACATGAAATGTGCAGGTTTTGTATTTTATTAAAATTTCTTACAGAAAGGTAAATTTTCCTTCCATTATCAAGTGGATTAAAATAAGTGCCCGCTAGAAAGATTTGATAATTGTTAATCGTTTTAGTTTGATGCATTAAAAATATTTTAGTTGCTCAGTTCCAGGACATCCTATGAGAGAACAATCACGTATTATTGTTCAGTCGCCGTGTGCCAGCTCCGGTCAGTGGATGTGTCAGGATGGCTCATGTAGATCGCCTTCGTTGTTTTGCAATTATAAGAAAGATTGTCCCGACGGAAGTGATGAAGCCCCACCGCACTGCAGTAAGTTGTCACATTACACCTTTCTTTTAATCCATGAATAACTTTTAAAATAGTCCTTTTTTTATTTATAACATTTATTGAGACATAAATATCGCATTAAGGCATATTAAAACTATAAAACAAAGCATGTTACGTGAGATCATAACTCGACTGCGACATCTTTTACTTCATATCATAAGCTTTGAAATTAATGTAGGATTAATTTAGGCTAAATGAATAAATAATAAAATAAAATATTTAGCAAAAATTAAGGAAACAGAGACACAAAGAAGTTTTTGTTTAAATCAAGTTTGCGAGCTTGAAGTAAACACTAATCCCATTGTATTTAAACAGTCGTTGAACAACATAACAAAACTACCGCCAATTGTAATGTTGTTCGACGACTGGTTAAATACAAAGCGATTGGTGTTTACTTCAAGCTCGCAAACTTGATTTAAAGAAATGTTACCACCACACGCGCAATTAATTATTGTTTAATTGTATTGTCTATATATATATATATATATATGTTTTTGTTTGTTTATTTGTCCGCGGAAACAATAAATTTCATTTGAATGTTTCTGCTTTAGGCAACATATTTTCATTTCTTATAAGCTAAATAGCTCGAAATCCGCTTGGATTAGTGTGCGAATGGCATGAAATTAGTCCTCAAATTCTGTGAAAATATTTTACAATTACGAATTATGTTTAATATAAAATACTATTACATAACGCTGTTTAATTGAGTCTTGGCCAAAAGTGAAGAGAACGCTTTAGCTGTGAAGTAGAAGCCTACTTTATATTGATGCTAATGTAATGATGAACGCCAGTCAATTTAAGTAATTTGGGTTTATATAGTTTTATCTGTTTTGTTATTTTTTCTTCTGATTATTAGCTGACGAGCGGCCAAAGTTCATGGTGGAGATGAAGCCGAGTGAAAGTACAATTCGCCCACTACAGCGAGTAATTGTAAGCTGCAGTATAATACCACAAAATAACGCAGCCAGCGAACGAATTGTCGCTCTTACCTACCCCGAAATAACCTTTGCAAACGGAACCAGCATTATAAGCAACAGCAGATTTACTGTTATCCCAACATCGAAACACAGTTTGGAATTACGCATTAATCAGGGACTAACAGAAAGAGACGGCGAACTTGTTTTCATGTAAATAGGTTACTGTAAATTCATGTATTGATATTTTTTATATTTCGAAGCGTTTATGACTTATTTTGATTGTATGTTTAACGCAAACATTATTTTGTTTTGCAGAATTAATATTTCATTTGAGAATATCAGTACAACGCATCTATGACTCATTTTATTTGCACGAAATTAAAGCTGTTTATGGAGTTAATAGAATACTGTTATGTAAATTCGTATTTAAAAAAATTATACCCACTTTCGTATATGCGGCAAAATGACAGCTAACATTTGATTCAGTTCCGTATTGCATACGCATATAATTGTCCATGAGCCGATTTGCGATAGATCTGATAACATATAAGTCAAGCGCTATTATTATGTGAGGCTTCAACTGATCAACTGTTTCCAAATAAAAGTATGAATAATATCTTTTTTAAGTTAAACTTACAGCCTATAAAACAGTTATCTATATTAAATCTTTACTCCATCTCGTCTAGATATTTGTTTGAATCATAATGAGTAATGCGCTAAAACTAGACGTGATTATACAACTGTACACTTGGTAAAATGTTATTATTTGCAACGATAGCATAAATTCTAATTATGGTGGAGACATAAGTTAGAAACGTTTCATATATATATATATATATATATATATATATATATATATATATATATATAAATCCGAAAATATATACAAATATATGTGCAAGGTAGATTTCAATATTACATGTCAATATACACTCATCCAAAAATGCTTGCATAAAGATTGCATGTAAGAAAATGAAATTTAAAAATGTATGTACTCTCAAAAAGTAAAAAAATGCACAACTTATTTGCATACTCACATACATAAACAAAAATGCATATATATATATATATATATATATATATATATATATATATATATATATATATACCAACATATATATATATATATATATTGAAATGCAAACATAATTAAATACAAACATGGCGCTATATGACTAGCTACGGATATATACATATTTCCATAAATGCATTCGTGCAAACAAATGTACATTAGAAATACGTTCATACACATACACACACACATACACGCATGCATACATACAAATATATACTTATTTGCAATATTAAACTAATTTTTAATCTAATCGCCCTCCTTTATTTGATAAGGACGATGCGTTTCATGAGTGTTGGTTAGGCTCATTATTTAGTATTGTATGTGAAATTTAAAACAGAGACTTCATCAACGAGTGTGTTTATTCTGGGGATTTTATTTGTCTAATTTCATAAACGTTACAATACGATTAATATACGTTAAATTCGTATGCGAACACCATCATTTCTAACACTTAAATTTCGAGAAGTTAAGCTGAAACTAAATCTTTTACAAGAGGTCTGTGTTTGTGACTCATAATTTATTGGATTTATAAAAATTACTTCCAAATATTAAAAAGCAGAATAACATAACATATACCGTTTTTTGGCATGCCACCAAAAATATGCACATAAAAAGTAAAAAATATCTATTAGTCGTTATCCCAACTTGATCTCCATTGTATTTACATTATTGCAGCTTTGTGGCATATTGATATAAACATGCAACGGTTCGTGGCTTCTATAAGTAATGACAAAATACTTGTACTGTATTTGAATACAAATATGAAATTTAAAATATCACGAAAATTCCATAACGGGGACGAATAGGATAAACCAGGGCGTGGTGGATTTCCGCCCGGCAATCGGATCTCCTATAAAATACCACATGAGTCCGACGACGGCATCATGACTCGGCGTGTGTTCCCCGCCACAAAAGGGTTCAACAGCCACAGGATTACATGGACTCCTGGACAGTACCCTGTACTTCCGAATGGCGAATGAGCTCTCAACAGCCACCGGCAACCATGCAACTTACTGCTGCCTGGCAGACTGCGCTTGAATACGCAAAGGCTAGAGGTGCGTCCACGATCAAAAAGCCGAGTGGTGAGGGGACACCACTTGTACCAAATTCCCACGAAACTCCATGAAATGTGGAGCCGGCTTATCCTCCAAAAGGTGTCAGCCGCAGTAAAAAAAGTATAATCTCATGCACTTTCGTTTCGTGCTTACTGGCGACTCATCAGTAAGCACGAAACGAATGTGCATGAGATTTAACTTTCCGTTCATGCTGCCTTTGTTTTATCCTTCTGGTCACAACTGAACTCAATTTTTACTAGGTTCGCAACACCTAATACATACTTGCATATATATTAGTTCTCCGCAACAAACAGTATTTAACTGTTATATATTGAATTGAATGATGTCATGCTTACCGCGAAATGTGATAACTGATATCGATCAAGGCCAGGGTGTATGGATTTACTGGAGTAACAGGTGTTCAGAAATTGTTGTAATTCTCAATTTCGGTGAACTATAGCATAAATTTATATCAATCATATTGGTACCATGTTCCGACTCGGAAACCATAGTGTTAGTACCAAGTACCTTTTCGGTACAATAATGTTGGTATCGGTTACTAACACAATAGCCATAGTGTTAGTATCCTTTACAGACTCCGTATATATATTATATAGTGTGAGTTAGCGTTGAAGTCGCATTGTCGTAGACTATACGATGTTAGCTTCACTATTGCAGGTTTACACATTCGTCTAGGAGATTGTACCGTCCTATTATTCCACATTCTTTGACCAAATATATAGTGGTTAAAGGGCGTAATACCGGCTCCTACTGATGAGTCGCCAGTAAGCACGAAACGAATGTGCATGAGATTATACTTTCCGTTCATGCTGCCTTTGGTTTATCCTTCTGGTCACAACTGAACTAATTTGTTTCTAGGTTCGCAACACCTAATACATACTTGAATTTAATACTTTGTTTGTTATTTAAACATAAAAATGCTCATTTGTTGATAATTTGTGAAGGATCTGTGACATATATTTTGCTTGTATCCGACAAAATTATAAGATCAGTTATTAAAAAGTACTTTGATAAAATTTGATTTTATGAATGACATTTTGTAAACAAATTCGTCAATTCTGGAGGTTTTGTTTTGTTATAAAATATATGGCCAAATTTAAAATTCCCTTTTGCTTATCACATAGATTAACTTAGAAAACATACTTTTAATTAGAAAATAGTTATTAATTATAGTTTCTTGCATTAAAAATATTTTAGTTGCGCAGTTCCAGGACATCCCATGAGAGAACAATCGCGTATTATTGTTCAATCGCCGTGTACCAGCTCCGGCCAGTGGATGTGTCAGGATGGCTCATGCAGATCGCCTTCGTTGTTTTGCAATTATAAGAAAGATTGTCCCGACGGAAGTGATGAAGCTCCACCACACTGCAGTAAGTTGTCACATTATACCTTTTTATTTATTTCATAATTTTTAAAAAGGTCCTATTTTTAAATTTATATGATTGATTGAGACATATATGGCGCATTAAGGCATTCCAAAATTAAAAAGCATGTATAGTTAGCACATTTAAAACGGTCATTTTGTTACGTGAGATCATAACTCGACTGCGATGTCTTTTACTTCATATGATAAGCATTGAAATGAATTTGGGATAAATTTAGGATAAATGAATATGTAATAAATTAAAATATTTTTTCATCAAAATTAAAGACATGAAGGCACAAACTTTTTTTTCTTTAAATCAAGTTTGCGAGCTTGAAGTAAACCCGAATCCCATTGTATTTAACCAGTCGTTGAACAATATAACAAAAACTATCGCCGGTTGCTATGTTGTTCGACGACTGGTTCAATAGAATGTGATTGGTGTTTACTTCAAGCTCGCAAACTTTATTTAAAGAATTGTCACTACCACACGCGCAATTAATTATTGCTTAATTGCGTTGTCTATATATATATATATATATATATATATATATATATATATATATATATATATATATATATATATACATTGTACTCTTCCCTTGTGTACAAAAACAAAATGAAATTTTATCAGATATAAGAAACATTTCTCTGCGTTGTCTTCTCAAATATCTACTAATGAACATATCTCTATATATAAATTGGAAAGCAAAACAAGATAGGGAACATTGCAACTTAAACGCCTGTTTTAAATCAAATGGTGAATACACGTCTGCTATTGCGCAACACATCATCGAAACATCGCACGTATGTTCTCCAGACGTAGCATTCAAAGTAATTACTAAATGCAAGAACAAAAGGGAGCTAGCCACATACGAAGCCTTATGGATAAACAAATTGCAGCCGGATTTATGTAAGCAGAAGAAGCACGTACAAGCATTGAGCTTGAACTGGATGTGACGCACGCAATTTGATTGGTTTCAGTTTTTCACACTCTCTCTATGTTCACATATTTCTATCTTGTTTTGCTTTCCAATTTATATATAAAGATATGTTCATTAGTAGATATTTGAGAAGACAATGCGAAAGAAATGTTTCTTATATCTGATAAAATTTCTTTTTGTTTTTGCACACAGGAAGGGTACAATGAATTTTATTAAAGCTCGCATTTCAAAAGAATATATATGCATGTTTTTGTTTGTATATTAGTCTGCAGAAACAAGAGTTTTCATTTGAATGCCTCTACCTTAGGCAGCCTATTTTCATTTCTTATAAGCCAAATACCTTGAAATCCGCTTGGTTTAGTGTGCGAATGGCATGAAAATAGTCCTCAAATTTTGTGAAAATATTTAAAAAAAACGAATTTTGTTTAATATAGAATACTAATACATAACGCTGTTTAATTGAGTCTTGGCTAAAAGTTAACAACACATTTTATCTGTGAAGTAGAAGCCTGCTTTATATAGATGTTAATGTAATGTTGAACACCTGTCGATTTAAATAATTTGGGATTATATAGTTTTACTTGTTTTGCTATTTCTTTTTTTGATTATTGACAAGCATTTATTCACTTTTTTTTAAATTTTTATGGATTCATGCTTTTTTGTAGGATTTTAGTAGCTTGTTTTATTGACTAGGTGAAAACTTCAGTATTTAACATTATTTTCATTACTTTTCCAACCAAATCAATTATAACAGTTTGAATACTGAATTATGTTTTTGTATGTGTTCTCTAAATTTTATTGCATGTAACCACTGGTGTTTAAAATTTAGAGTTTTTTTCGACTCATGCTCAATAGCTATTGACATTTGAATGAGATTTAAAATCATTTATTTCTTTTTTTTGTTATCCATACGAGCAAAATATTAACGTCCCTTTCATAGGTATTTATTTCTTTGTCATAATTTCTCAGGTGCAATAACGTTTTAATATATCTTATACAATCTATGACTATCGGACGAAAGGCACCTCGAATATGTACCCTTTTATTGATTAATCAGTATTTTAAATCCATATATATTGCAATGCCTAATTTTAATGACAAGTTATGTTATTTAATTTCTATTTACTCTTAAATAAGCTGACGAGCGGCCAAAGTTCATGGTGGAGATGAAGCCGAGTGAAAGTACAATTCGCCCACTACAGCGAGTAATTGTAAGCTGTAGTATAATACCACAAAATAACGCAGCCATGAACGAATTGTCGCTCTTACCTACTCCCGAAATAACCTTTGCAAACGGAACCAGCATTATAAGCAACAGCAGATTTACTGTTATCCCAACATCGAAACACAGTTTGGAATTACGCATTAATCAGGGACTAACAGAAAGAGACGGCGAACTTGTTTTCATGTAAATAAGTTACTCTAAATTCATGTATTGATATTTTTTTATATTTCGAAGCTTTTATGACTTATTTTGATTGTATGTTTAACGTAAACATTATTTTGTTTTGCAGAATTAATATTACTTTTGAGAATTTCAGTACAACGCATCTATGACTCATTTTATTTGCACTAAATTAAAGCTGTTTATGGAGATAATAGAATACTGTTATGTAAATTGGTATTTAAAAAAATTATACTTACTTTCGTATATGGCAAAATGACAGCTAACATTTGATTCAGTTCCGTATTGCATATATATAATTGTCCATGAGCCGATTTGCGATAGATCTGATAACATATAAGTCAATATTATTATGTGAGGTTTCAACTGATCAACTGTTTCCAAATAAAGTATAATAATATCTTTTAAGTTAAACTTACAGCCTATAAAACAGTTATCTATATTAAATATTTACTCCATCTTGTCTAGATATTTGTTTGAATCATAATGAGTAATGCATAAAACTAGACGTGATTATACAACTGTACACTTGATAAAATGTTATTTTTGCAACGATAGCATAAATTCCTAATTATGGTGGAGACATAAGTTAGAAACATTTCATATATATATATATATATATATATATATATATATATATATATATATATATATACGAAAATATATACAAATATATGTGCAAGGTAGATTTCAATATTACATGTCAATATACACACATCCAAAAATGCTTGCATAATGATGCATATAGAAATGAAATTTAAAAAATGTATGTACTCACTAAAAAGTACAAAAACGCACAACTAAATGCATACTCACATACATAAACAAAAATGCATATATATATATATATATATATATATATATATATATATATATATATATATATATTGAAATGCAAACATAAACAAATACAAACATAGGTATATGCGTATACAGATATATACATATTTACATAAATGCATTCGTGCAAACAAATGTACAGTAACAAATATGTTCATACACACAAAGACACATTAACACACACATACACACAGCATACATACACGTATATACTTATTTGCAATATTAAACTAATTTTTATTGACCAAGAAAGTAATTAACGATCATGCAAGTCTTTATTAATTTAAAATGTAAATTGTATTATGTGAGTAATGTATATTTTGCTGACAAACTGATAAATAATTCGGTATTTAAATTTGCTATATATTGAGTTTTCCGTGCCCTGTGCTGTAAAATCACGTAGTTTACGCCTGATTACATGGGTATTGCTTTAATCTAAAACGAATTTATTTGTTCAAAAATTCAACAAAAATGTTTTAATTGCCTCACTTGTTCAAGATTTACAAATAAATTTTGATATGAACTGCTGACCCATTAATTACTTACATATGTCAACCGCAACCTTGATTATAATAATTGTTATCACCATACGCGCAACCAATGTTCGTTTAATTATATAAATGTTCATTTTAATACCCCTTCCCCATGTAGTGTGGTGTCTGTTCATTAATGACAGATTGGGGATTGTTAGTTGGAACTTTGGGTCTAAATGGGTGTCGTTTGTGCTCCACCTAAAGGAAAAATAGACTAACCAAGTTACATTAGTTAGTATATAACTGAAAATTTTGTGCAGTGAAGTGTGCACCAGGATAGCTCAGTGTGTTAGAGCACCAGATTCCGAAGCAGACGTGCCCAGGTTCTAGTCCTGTCCGCGGCAAATTCTGGCCAGTACATGATGAGTTCCCAATAAGGACGAAACCGGTCTACTGGATGAATTGCCTTTTCTACACTATACAATTCTTAGTTTATACTGACATATGTAAGTAATTAATGGGTCAGGTGTTTATATCAAGACCGCAACCTTGATTATAATAATTATAACAGTTAAATACTGTTTGTTACGAAGAACTAATATATATGCAAGTATGTATTAGGCGTTGCGAACCTAGTAAACAGTTAGTTCAGTTGTGAGCCAGTATTATGCCTTTTAACCACTATATATTTGGGTGAGGAATGTGGGATAACCGATACCAACATTACAGTACCGAAAAGGTACATGGTACTAACATGATGGATATCGATATATGCTATAGTGTATGGATTTACTGGAGTAACTGCTGTACAGAAATAGTTGTAATTCTTAATTACGGTGAACTATAGCATACATTGATATCCATCATGTTAGTACCAAGTACCTATTAGGTACTATAATTTTGGTATCGGTTACTGACACAATAGCCATAGTGTTAGTATCCTTTAGAGTCTCGGTATATATACTATATAGAGTGAGTTAGCGTTGAAATCGCATTGCCGAAGACCTTATATGATGATAGCTTTATTATTGCAGGTTTGCACATTCGTCTACGAGATTGTATCGGCCTATTATTTCACATTCCTCACCCAAATATAAAGTGGTTAATGAGCGTAATAGCGGCTCCTATTGATGAGTCGCCAGTAAGCACGAAACGAATGTGCATGAGATTATACTTTCCGTTCATGCTGTCTTTGGTTTATCCTTGAGGTCACAACTGAACTAATTTCTTACTAGGTTCGCAACACATAATACATACTTGCATTTATATTAGTTCTTCGCATCAAACAGCTTTTAACTAAACAACAAGTAAGTTGAAATAGGCAGAATAAAACGGAAAATTTCTGTTAGGATATTTATCAACGGGTAGAAGAATGAACTTTATATTATTTTCAGAAATGGGAGTTCAGTTTCAATTCTTTATATATAACGTGCAACAACTAGTAAAGAGTGGCAACACTATATTTTGGAGCAATTTATTAATTGAATATATATATATATATTACTTACAAGCAAATGCAGAACAATTTTATTCATAATGTCAGAATTTCCACTAAATTACAAGTGAAGTGGTATTTGAACGTTGTCCTTTACTTTCAACTTTGGAGAAATTTGAAGTCTGTGTAATGGTGTATAATAGAAAAGATAAAACTTTGCTGGATAGTAATCTATGTATTATGGGTAACACATTATCTTCTTCCGCAGGTGCTAAAATCTTTCAGTTCATTTACAAATATTGTTAATCAAGCATAATATCAACGAAAATTTCTCCTTAGCTTATTATTCGTTATACAGTCTGGTATATAAGCGGAAACGGGAATACAAATTAATGTAAAATAAAATTTATGTGGAGTGTAGATGCTACCATTGTTCGAGGTAAATTTTAATTATTTAATACAATTATTAAAAAAATTATTTTCTTCATTCAAGTTGTAAGAAGTATATCCAGCACTTGGCGAAAACAAAAGATTTATATTAAGGAAACATCCATTTCCACGCACGTATATCACTGATAGGTAACTACAAAAGTTCATATTTTTAATCAAAGGAAAAGAAATTATAACAGAATTTGCTACACCTAAATAATTTTACTTAAATAATGGCGGAAACTATCAAATACAAAATATCTAATCGCCCTCCTGTATTTGACAAGGACGATGCGTTTTATGAGTGTTGGTTAGGCTCATTATTTAATATTGTATGTGAAATTTAAAACAGAGACTTCATCAACGAGTGTGTTTATTCCGGGGATTTTATTTGTCTAATTTCATAAACGTTACAATACGATTAATATACGTTAAATTCGTATGCGAACACCATCATTTCTAACACTTAAATTTCGAGAAATTAAGCTGAAACTAAATCTTTTACAAGAGGTCTGTGTTTGTGACTCATAATTTATTGGATTTATAAAAATTACTTCCAAATATTAAAAAGCAGAATAACATAACATATACCGTTTTTTGGCATGCCACCAAAAATATGCACATAAAAAGTAAAAAATATCTATTAGTCATTATCCCAACTTGATCTCCATTGTATTTACATTATTGCAGCTTTGTGGCATATTGATATAAACATGCAACGGTTCGTGGCTTCTATAAGTAATGACAAAATACTTGTACTGTATTTGAATACAAATATGAAATTTAAAATATCACGAAAATTCCATAACGCGGACGAATCGGCCATTTAATGTGTGTTTTGCAAAAATTAATTGTAGTCTAATTCATACCGGTCGAAAGCTTGTTGTCGAATTTTGAAACTAAACGAGAGATGCCGAGTGGACGCTTCCCCATTTAGTACTCACTTCTAGCTTTAATTTTATACTTTGTTTGTTCTTTGAACATAAAAATGCCCATTTGTTGATAACTTGTGAAGTTTCTGTGAAATATATGTTCCTTGTATCCGACAAAATTTTAAGATCATTTATTACAAAGTACTTTGATAAAAGTTGATTTTATGAATGACATTTGGTACACAAATTCGTCAATTCTGGAGGTTTTGTTTTTTTATAAAATATATGGGCAAATTTAAAATTCCCTTTTGCTTATCACTTAGATTAACTTAGAAAACATACTTTTAATTAGAAAATAGTTATTAATTTTAGTTTCTTGCATTAAAATATTTTAGTTGCTCAGTTCCAGGACATCCTATGAGAGAACAATCACGTATTATTGTTCAGTCGCCGTGTACCAGCTCCGGCCAGTGGATGTGCCAGGACGGCTCATGCAGATCGCCTTCGTTGTTTTGCAACTATAAGAAAGATTGTCCCGACGGAAGTGATGAAGTTCCACCTTATTGTTGTAAGTTGCCTCTATGCATAATTCTGGCATTCCATGAATAATTTTTACCGTAACATTTATTTAATGTTCATTGCATGTTAAACTGCTACATATTTCTTCATTATTATTTGGCCGACCCACGGTTGTCCCCTCAAATAGCTTCAAATATATAGCTTCAACGTAAAAATTTATTTAAATTGATATATCCTTTATAATTTCATTCTAAAAGCAATGCTCAACTTTTAAACTGTTATTCAAAATTGTAGATTTTAATGATATATTAAAATTGCATAATCGTCAAATGCGTTTTGTGCGATCCCTAACGTTGGATTAAATTACATTCCTGGGACTTGTGGATCGGTAAGTGGCAAACTTATGCCACATATGTATAGGTAATACGAGTAAACAATTTTTGATTACGCGGGTGGTGGTAACAATTCTTTAAATCAAGTATGCGAGCTTGATGTAAACACCAATCTCATTGTATTAAACCGGTCGTCGAACAACATAGCAATATTACTTCACAATGTAGCATGGCTTCTGTTTTATAATGACAGAATGAAGGTGGCTGGATGAAACTTTAGATTGAAAGGGATGTAGCAGGCTCCATCTGAAAGACAGACTGCCGAAAAAATAATTTAGAATGTAGCTTATGTTTGAATGTATTATATAACAAGGGGGCGTAGAACATACAGTCACAGACACTTCATGAGACGTAATGCGCTACGCGCACCGCGCACGGAAAATTCTTTACAGTGCTTGACGAGTTCCCCAAAAAAGGACTAAACTGGTCTCTTTGATGAATTGATATTTCTTCATTAGACAACGCTTAATTTATGCAGGTATATATATATATATATATATATATATATAAATCTCATATTATATATATATATATGTGTGTGTATATATATATATAATCCAAAGGTTGGAGTGAAGAACGAAACTAATTTAATTTTCGCCAAAACAAAACAAAGGATATTACTTATGATATAAAACAAAGACTTTAACCCATCACGCATCAGGAATTTTAGTATTATTTCTTTAACGCTTGTTGTTGCTAAACGAGTAGAAAAGGTTACTTTTATCAAATCGGGCTTGGAATCAGGTGAATTTCTAAATCACAATCTGAATTAATGCGGTAAAACTAATCAGGGGCGAAAGAATGAATAGTCACACTTATTATAATCAGAGTTGCGGACTTGATATAAAAGCCTGGTCCTTTAATTACTTACATATGTTAGTAAAAACTAAGAATTGTATAGTGTAGAAAAGGCAATTCATCCAGTAGATCGGTTTTGTCCTTATTGGGAACTCATCATTTACTGGCCAGAATTTGCCGCGGACAGGGCTCGAACCTGGGCACGTCTGCTTTGGAATCAGGTGCTATATCCGCTGAGCCAAACTGTACTGCCTTTACTAAACTATATAGTTCTTAGTTTATACAGACATCTGTAAGTAATTAATGGGTCAGGTGTTTATAACATAACCGCAACCTTGATTATAATAATTGTTATCACTGTCCGTGTAACCAATGTTCGTTTATTTATATGAATAGTCGCGCTGTTTAAAAGAAACATGTTGCGCGACAGGAAATAAACAATTTACCTGATTTTCGGATTGCGTACCGAAATATTTGAATCCACTGTCATCATGATTTTTGCATATATTTCGGGTTCCAATTACGGAACCCTTTTTCAATGCCAAACACATCACACACTTAGTTGACAATCAATATGAGGACATACATACGTACATCATCTCCATGACGTGTCTAATCGTCATTTTGCTTCCTTCCAATATTACTGGATGATCAACAAGGAAACGCTGAAAATAGTCTAGTGCTTTAGGTACTGGTATATTGGTGTACATTGACACCACATCTAAACTCGCCAATCTATCGTTTTCATTAAGTTCACATTTATCTACAATCTCAACCAAATGGTATGAATTCATCAAAGTATTGTCTAAGAAGTACGAATATTTCTTTATTCTATTACATAGAAACTTAGACATTTTATATGTTGGAGAGTGTTGGACATTAACAATAATTCTTAAAGGGTTGTCTGGTTTATGTATCTTTACTAAACCGTACACTCTAGGAGCGACTGTATCTCTTTGTATGAGAGCGTTACCATGCGCTTGATCTAATTCTCCTTCAGCAATCATATTATTGACCAATAATTTAACTTCTCCTTGTAGCTTATCCGTAGGATCTTTATTAATTTTAGTGTATACCTCTATATTGTCTAGTTGTTCATACATTTTATCATTATAGTCAGATTGATTCATCAGAACCGTCGCTCCTCCTTTGTCTGCTTTCAAACATATCACACTGTTTGCTATTAACTCTTTCCTGAGACTTTTTATTTCATAATTTGGTTTATATTTTTCCTCTGTGTACGTTAGCACAGCTGCGGCTACGTCTAATTCAAACCTAACTTTATCCTTGTCTGAGAGGAATTGTGCTATTTTAACAGCCTCAGTAATTATCTCATTTTTTGGTGATTTCTCAATTTGGATAGCTGTATTCAGACCACGATTAAGCATTTCCAGCTGTTTCTCATTAAGATTTATTTTAGAGAGGTTTACCACTCGATTAGTTACAACAGGACACGTCCTAACTGTGGTCTGTCTATAGATGCCCAAATTTCCTAACTTTC
Organism: Eudiplozoon nipponicum; assembly: GCA_029291075.1. Lineage (NCBI taxonomy): Eukaryota > Metazoa > Platyhelminthes > Monogenea > Mazocraeidea > Diplozoidae > Eudiplozoon > Eudiplozoon nipponicum. The sequence continues at coordinate 26,998 of JAQBSW010002372.1, forward strand.
TATCATGCCTAATGTGAACCTTTTTTATCTCCTTATTACGTGCGCCATCAGTAAAATCCTCTATACATTTAAAGTCATCCGCGTGCAAGAAGGAAAGTAACATAGATCTTATTTTAGTTTTCTCTCTAATTAGTTCATATTTGCGTATCTCTAAATCGCTAATTAATGTATTCATTATGTTCAAAGTCAGTTCATGTTTAAGAGATCTACCTTTATCATTTAAATGAAATGGCAATTTAAATTTAAAACATTTAGGAATTACACAATGTTTTAAACATATTTTAATGAAACGAATATTTTCCACTTGCCTTACTAATTGTTTTTTATGTGATGATAGCGATTTTGCAACTTCACTGTTGTAGCACCGTATTTAGTACCTAAATAAGATTTAAAAGAAACATGTTGCGCGACAGGAAATAAACAATTTACCTGATTTTCGGATTGCGTACCGAAATATTTGAATCCACTGTCATCATGATTTTTGCAGATATTTCGGGTTCCAATTACGGAGCCCTTTTTCAATGCCAAACACATCACACACTTAGTTGACAATCAATATGTCAAGTGGAAATATTAATTTAAACCGCCTCATTTATACTTGATTTTAGATCTCTTAAGCATAACGTTTTTTTATAAAAATGTTAGGAAAGTGTATGTTAAATTGGTTTGTGTATGTGTCTGCATGTATACACTCTTCTCAATGAGATTACAGTGATATAATGACAATTAATGACAACTCACTAGATAAGCGTACGTCATGATGTGTGTATGTGTTCTCGTTTGTTTTGAATTGAGGAGTAATCAGTTAATGCAAGTCTACACTCATCCCAGTGAAATTACAGCGATTTGGCAACATCTGACTATTCACTGGATAAGCGTGTTTGTGTGTATATGCGTGAGCGTTTAATTTAACTTTCTACCCTATTGAAACACTTTATCCGTTTCTAATTTAATTTTACTACCTATTAATTATTTACTCTATTAATAGTGTCATTCCCCCTCCTCACTGAAATGCCACTCGTAATTACTTCATTTAGAAAAGTAAGTGTAAAATAGGTCTGACGTGTGCAGCTAGGAAATGACAGTTATCATTTTAGTTTTACTTGTATGACCGTTACACGTGCCTGTAATTACATGTAACAGATTAGCTCTCAGTTTTAAGTAAACGCTCACGCATATACACACAAACACGCTTATCCAGTGAATAGTCAGATGTTGCCAAATCGCTGTAATTTCACTGGGATGAGTGTAGACTTGCATTAACTGATTACTCCTCAATTCAAAACAAACGAGAACACATACACACAGCATGACGTACGCTTATCTAGTGAGTTGTCATTAATTGTCATTATATCACTGTAATCTCATTGCGAAGAGTGTATACATGCAGACACATACACAAACCAATTTAACATACACTTTCCTAACATTTTTATAAAAAAACGTTATGCTTAAGAGATCTAAAATCAAGTATAAATGAGGCGGTTTAAATTAATATTTCCACTTGACATATTGATTGTCAACTAAGTGTGTGATGTGTTTGGCATTGAAAAAGGGTTCCGTAATTGGAACCCGAAATATATGCAAAAATCATGATGACAGTGGATTCAAATATTTCGGTACGCAATCCGAAAATCAGGTAAAGTCGCGCTGTTTGTTAATGAATGCATATGCAAGTGAGGAAGCAAAATTGTATAATCTCGATGGAGTTAACTATTTCACTTGGATGTTATATGGCGAATCTCTGTGTGAGAGAGTCAGAGGCACTGTGGAAAGTAATAGAAGTTATCAAAGGTAAAACAAGAATTGAAATACTCAAAGAATTAATTATAGATTTAGGTAAATTTTCGAACATTTTAAACATCGCCGACATTCCGGACGAATCAACTTTTAATAACACGGTAAAATATTTTAAAACCACCAAACAGGAGCACTTTCTATAATTAAACAAAATTAAGTTGCACGGGCGTTGATAATCATTGCTATAATCAAGGTTCTAATCTGGATATAAAAAGATGACCCTTTAATTACATACATTTGTCAGTCTAAACTGCGAATTGTGTAGTGTAGAAAAGGCAATTCATCCAATAGAACTTTTTTCGTCCTTATTGCGATCTCATCAAATACTGGCCATTTTTTTTACCGCGGAAAGGGCTCGAACCTGGGCACTTCTGCTTCGGAATCTGGTGCTCTAACCGCTGAGCCACCCTGCCGCACATTACACTGCACACAATTTTCAGTTTTATACTAACCAAAATTAACTCGGTTAGTCTATTTTTTTCTTTAATGTGGAGCTCATATTGCATCGATTTAGACCCAGGGTTCTCACTAACCATTCTCAATTAATTTATACTGACAAATGTACTTAATTTGTCAAATGTTTATATCAAGATCGCAAATTTGATTAGAGTAATGGTTATCGACGCCCGCGCAACCAATGTTCGTTTCATTATAATTTTTTTTTAATTTCAATACCACTTCCCATGTAGTGTAGGTTCTGTTGAATAATGACCTATTGGGAATGGTTAGTTGGAAATTTGTCTCAATGGATACTATATTAGCTCCACATAAAATAAAAAGACTAACATTAGTTAGTATATAACTGAAAATTGTGTGTGGTGCGTGGCAGGGTGGCTCGGTGTTTAGGACACCAGATTCCGAAGCAGACGTGCCCTGTTTCGAGTTCTGCTCGCCGCAATTTCTGGCCAGTAACTGATGAGCTCCCAATAAGGACGAAACGCGTCTACTGGATGAATTGCCTTATCTACACTATACAGTTCTTAATTTAAACTGACACATGTTTGTACCTAATTTGTCATTTGTTAATATCAAGATCGCAACCTCATTTATGTGAGCACATAATGTTAGAGCTAAATTTGTGGTGATACATCGAATCTTAGTGAACAAGATACTACCTTTTGTGTGGCCTCGATCGAGACTTTATATCAAGAATTTTTCAAAGGATTTCCTCTAGATGAGTTGAGCGTACAAGGACTCACTGCGAAAATTGTCAATGCTTTAGGGTGATAAATTCGGTTTAATTAACGTAATTCAGATGTTAACTGTGAGCCACGTAGAAGAACTTAAAGAGCTTCTAATAAATAGGTTCATAAGATCAGTCTAACTTGACATAGGTTCAGGTGTCTTACTTTTTTACAGAGCTGGTTACAGCGCCGGAATGCTGGGTATACTCACTGACCAATCAAAATTCAACGAAGATCGTTTGTTACTGCTTACAAATTTCTGCACAACGTCTGCTTATAGCATTATCATTAAAATATGACATCATTTTCGCACACCTAGCCTTAAATTAAATTAGATATCGTTTTGTTAGTATGTCGCACTTTCCTCATAATATGTTATGTTTGGTTTAAATTTACTTGCAACGCCATTCTTATTTTGCACATTCTATGTGAGTATGTGCTCAGAGTTGCATGTATTCTATCTTCTACTGAATCCTTCTTATTAAGATCGCCCCCAGCTACAGCTCAGTTTGTAGGTAAAGCTGGATTGCAGTAAAACGGTGGTTAATGCGTTCAAAACTAAATTCACTGCAAAATATGTGTACACCAACGCAGAGCACAATCTGTCTTGTTTGCGTTTTACCACCCGTTCTCCCTTTTATCGAATGTAAATGGCATCCGGTTTCCTATCTGCTCCATACTCATTTAAAATGGGCTTTGTTGAATAATTAGATTTATGCATAAACATAAACTGTGGTGGGTAGCCACTAATGATAAACTTATAACACACAAAAATAAAATAAGTATGGTTCGGTTTTTTCATGGGATATTGTGTTAAATGGCGGATTAACTGATCCAACATAGATATTTTAAATGTTAAGTTTTGTTGCTAAGTGCTGTCCTTCTTGTCGTGGATTGACCGCATTTTCTTCTGCGGGACAATTGATAGCACTGAAATGTCGGTAAAATCTTGAATAATGTACATTTTCAGGTTCTCCTATTATTGGCCTTGATTGGTGGGTTCTCATTTTTCCCTTCTTTTTTTAAAACTTTCATCAGCTGCTTGTCTGAAAATGACGTTGGAGCAAGATTTCCCACTCTTTTTGTTCCAATATTGCGAGACCTTATTTCTAGTCTCATCTTCAGGGTTGAGATAATACGCACAGGGGAAAACAACTGTGGCAAATATGGTATCCTTATACAAGAGAGAACTAATTATATTTATTTTAATTCCTAAAGTAATTTTTATTGTCTGTCTCAATATCCGGTCTTCATGCCTAATCTCTAATACTCAAATATATACGAAAACTTATCCATGTCAGCCCTCCCCGCCAAAAACAACCTATATACACATATATGAACTCCACTACAGTGACATTACTATAATAACTATAAGCAAATTGTATGGAATAACATACACGCCTATCCATGATGACTCTATTTTTAATTGCTGTACCGGACGCGTATAAGGATCAAAAAAATATTTGATTTGAATATTGCGGTAATCCTCAAATACCTCAATTTAGCTTATTCCGGCCTGTTTGCAAAATGTCATTGAAAGAGACCGAAAACAGAACCTTTAATAACCAATCGTATCTCAACCAAATACTCGTGAAAAGTCATATCCTCTATAATTTTTTTCCATTTAAATATCTATGGCAAAACCGTGTACATATATATATATATATATATATATATATATATATTTTGAAATGCGAGCTTTAATAAAATTCATTGTACCCTTCCTGTGTGCAAAAACAAAAAGAAATTTTATCAGAATAAGAAAATTTTCTTTCGCATGGTCTTCTCAAATATCTACTAATGAACATATCTTTATATATAAATTGGAAAGCAAAACAAGATAGAAATATGTGAACATAGAGAGAGTGTAAAAAATAGAAACCAATAAAATTGCGTGCGTCACATCCAGTTCAAGCTCAATGCTTGTACGTGCTTCTTCTGCTTACATAAATGCGGCTGCAATTTGTTTATCCATAAGGCTTCGTATGTGGCTAGCTCCCTTTTGTTTTTGCATTTAGTAATTACTTTGAATGCTACGTCTGGAGAACATACGTGCGATGTTTCGATGATGTGTTGCGCAATAGCAGACGTGTATTCACCATTTGATTTAAAACAGGCGTTTAAGTTGCAATGTTCTCTCATTCGAGTAATTAACCGTCTGGTCGATCGGCCTACGTAAGTTGATCGACAACTTGCGCATGTATATTGGTAAATAATATTTGATATCGACATTAACGGCTGTTTCTCTTTGATTGCTGGTAAAGGCAAGTGTGTTACCCTAAATAACACTCGTAGTTTGGCTGCATTAAATGTGCGTGTTAATGCTGCTTCAACTTTCTTTTGTGCCATTCGGGAAACTGCATCCCCTTTAAATGGGATGTTTAGGTAGACTGTTTTCTTTTCTGGCCCATAATACGTCTGTTTCTGTTTAATTCCCCTTTTAATAATTGATTCAATTAATTGTCTGGGATAGCCATTAGACATTAAATCGTTAATTGCTTTATTATATTCATTTTCTTTAGAATCTTGACTAACCAACCTGTCAATTCTTGAAAAGCAACCACGAACTGTTGATAATTTATATTGAAATGGCACAAAACTGCTGTAATGCAAATACTGTGCAGACCATGTTGGTTTATGGTAAATTGTTCTGTTTAATTTACCATTAGTTTCTTTCTTTAATAGTACATCTAGGAAAGGCAGACAGTCATCTTTCTCGTGCTCTGACGTGAAGCCGATATTCTTATGTGCTTTGTTGAAACTTTGAAGCAATGTTCGTGATTGCGACCTGTTCTTAAGTACAAGAAATATATCATCCACGTACCGTATATATTGAGCACATTTACTTATGTCACTCTTTAATGATGTATTTTCTAGGTGCCCTAGAAAAATCTCAGCCAACACTGGAGATAAGGGGCTTCCCATTGCGACACCATCAGTCTGTTTGTAGATGCTTCCATTAAAACGAAATCGTACGTCTTTCGTGCATAATAAGATAAGCTTGCGTAGAGTGTGACCTGGCACCGGCGATGGTAATATATCGTGTTCTACCGCTTTGACTATAATGTCAATGGTTTCATCAATTGGAACATTTGTAAACAAAGACGTAACATCAAAAGATACCATAATCTTGTTTTTAACATTTATATCTTGAATTTTGTTTACAAACTCAAACGAATCGGCAACCGAATGATTACCTAGTAGTTTACGTAATGGTTCGAGTAAACGAACTAGCCATTTAGCTAGTGCATGAAACGGAGAATTTACCATTGATAAAATTGGCCTCATAGGACAACCTCTTTTGTGTGTTTTTGGTAATCCGTACATTATTGGTGTAGATGATCCAACTGGCTTGAGCTTCTGTGCAGTGGCCTCATCAATAAAACCGGCATCTGTCAAAATCTTAATTTCATTTATTACTTTGCGCTCCACCTTGTCTATTTCATCTGATTTATCGTCTAGACGTGTGAATTTTGTATTGTCCTTTAACACGTTTTCCATCTTTTGTACGTAGTCAGATTTGTCCATTATAACTACGCTCTTTCCTTTATCAGCGCGTAGTATTTTGATGTCTGCATTTCTGCTGATACTTCTAAGCGCATTTAGATGCTGCTTTGTCAATGCATGCTGCTCTGCGCATTTAGACGATTTCTAGTGTGAAGCCTGATCAACTAGTGTAGCCTTGAACCAATTTTTATAATCAATACTGGTAGGCTCCAAGTCAGCTGTTTATTTAAATAGATATATTCATTAGTGGATATTTGAGAAGACCATGCGAAAGAAAATTTTCTTATATCTGATAATATTTCTTTTTGTTTTTGCACACAGGAAGGGTACAATGAATATATATATATATATATATATATATATATATATATATATATATATATATATATAATTAGCAAATTTTTACTTTTTATTTTAATATTATTATTTACTTATATTTATATGTATCTATATCTTATAAAAATATCCATTCATATATAAGTATACACGCTATTTATTATGCGTATATAGATAAAAATATAAGCAACCATGTGGGTTCTTCCCACATCTTTTATTTTAGAATAGAGTCGAATATCTTCATTTGGATTCAAACCACACATGTTCCATCAAATAGATAATAATATTGGAAAATGTACAATATAAAAAAATATCACATCACATAAATATGTGCAATTAGTCTCATATAGATATGTAGTTCTCTCTAGTTATAATGTACAATATATCAACATCTGAAAATTCGGCTGTAATAATTAATATGATATAGTATAAAGAACGGTTTTATAAATGAATCGCATTTGTAACATTATCGATTATATATATATATATAGTTATAGATCTTCATCGAAATAGGAAAAATTAAAATATAATTCGAGTGTAGCTTTATGCAAAATATGATAATCATTACTAGCAATTGTTTATATTGATTATTGATTAACACGATGATATACTGCAAAAGAATTCAATTTTAATAATACAGAGCGTGTAAATAAAAATCTAAAGAAGGTATATTGCTTAACACAATTATCCGTGTCTTTTATTCATCCATAAATATCTATATATCCATCATATATATATATATATATATATATATATACGATGTATATAACAGATATAATATGAATATCATACAAGCAACACTGTGAGTTCCTCAACGGATAAATTATATCATTCAAAACGCATTTGCTAATATATAAATTTATATTTTATGTATATGTATATATATATATATATATATATATGTTAATAAGAAGTAGCGTATAGACGTATATATAGATTGATATTTTTATAAGAGGTGGGCATATATAAATATAAATAAGTAAATAATAACTATTCAAATAAAAGGAAAAATATTACTAATTATATATATATATATATATATATATATATATATATATGGTTTTGCCACAGATATTTAAATGGAAAAATAAATTTAAACAGGATATGAGTTTAAATGTGTATTTGGTTGAGATACGATTGGTTATTGTAGACTCCGCTTTCGTTCTTTTTCTATAACATTTTGCAAACAGGATGGGATTAGCTAAATTAGGGTATTTAAGTATAACGGCAATATTCAAATAAAAATCTTTTTGATCCTTATATGCCTCCGGTACAGCAATTAAAAATAGAGTCATCATGGATAGTTATTTTAGCAATGTCACTGTATGTATGTGTATATAGGTTGTTGTGGGCGGGAAGGGGTGACATTGGTAAGTTTGCGTATATATTTGAGTATTAGAGATTATGCATGAAGACCGGATATGTGGACAGACAATAGAAAGTAATTTAGGAATTAAAAAAATATAAATAATTCTGTCTTGTATGAGGATTATTATAATCAAGGTTGCGGTCTTGATATAAACACCTGACCCATTAATTACTTACATATGTCAGTATAAACTAAGAATTGTATAGTGTAGAAAAGGCAATTCATCCAGTAGACCGGTTTCGTCCTTATTGGGAACTCATCAAGTACTGGCCAGAATTTGCCGCGGACAGGATACGAACCTGGGCACGTCTGCTTCGGAATCTGGTGCTCTAACCACTGAGCTATCCTGCCGCACACTACACTACACACAATTTTCAGTTATATACTAACTAATGTAACTTGGTTAGTCAATTTTTCCTTTAGGTGGAGCTCATATGGCATCCATTTAGACCCAAAGTTCCAACTAACCATGCCCAATCTGTCATTACTGAACAGACACCACATTACATGGGGAAATGGTATTGAAATGAACATTTATATAATTAAACGAACATTGGTTGCGCGGGTGGTGATAACAATTATTATAATCAAGGTTGCGGTCTTGATATAAACACCTGACCCATTAATTACTTACATATGTCAGTATAAACTAAGAATTGTATAGTGTAGAAATTACATGGGGTGTCTGTTCAGTAATGACAGATTGGGCATGGTTAGTTGGAACTTTGGGTCTAAATGGATGCCATATGAGCTCCACCTAAAGGAAAAATTGACTAACCAAGTTACATTAGTTAGTATATAACTGAAAATTGTGTGTGGTGTAGTGTGCGGCAGGATAGCTCAGTGGTTAGAGCACCAGATTCCGAAGCAGACGTGCCCAGGTTCGTATCCTGTCCGCGGCAAATTCTGGCCAGTACTTGATGAGTTCCCAATAAGGACGAAACCGGTCTACTGGATGAATTGCCTTTTCTACACTATACAATTCTTAGTTCATACTGACATATGTAAGTAATTAATGGGTCAGGTTTTTATATCAAGACCGCAAACTTGAGTATAATAATTGTTATCACCACCCGCGCAACCAATGTTCGTTTAATTGTATGAGGATACCATATTTGCCACAGTTGTTTTCCCCTTTGCGTATTATCTCAACCCTGAAGATGAGACTAGAAATAAGGTCTCGCGATATTGGAACAAAAAGAGTGTAAAATCTTGCTCCAACGTCATTTTCAGACAAACAGCTGATGAAAGTTTTAAAAAAGAAGGGAAAAATGAGAACCCATCAATCAAGGCCAATAATGGGAGAACCTGAAAATGTACAATATTCAAGATTTTACCGAATTACGATTGCTATCAAATGATCTTTTAAAACTCTTATGAATATTACGATCGGAATATAAAGAAAGAATTGAATTCTATAAAATCCTAAAAGGCTTTTTATTATGAAAAATTTATACATAAAAACAAAGACTTACATATTATTTATAACTGTATAATAAACTTCAGAACAGCGTCTTTATTAAACATTTTAATTCACCAACGTTCCTTTGATCAAATTTATTAAACAAAATATGTTCAATAAACTCTGACCGCTCACATATAAAACGTTTAATTATCAAACAGCGCGACATTTTAATCGTTTATTGGCAATGCGTTTCATAAACATATCCATCAATAAACACGAGGAATGCAGACACAACCATTTAAAATATATTTTCGGAATATAAGTTGCTAGAATCGCTTAACGAAAACAAAGCTTCAGCAACAGATTGCGAAAAAATTGCAGAATAATTTCGAAGCTCATATATTTGCTAAAAAGCAGAAATGAAGGCCATAGATATTAGATATAATAAAAAAACCCGCTTTGGTTTCATCAACAAAGAGTGAACATTCTGCTTAACTCGAAAACTAACGGTATTCATAGCATATTCGCAAAATCTTATATTATATATATCAGCTGTAGATATGTGTTGTGGTTCAAATAATCAGCGTGATACCAAAAGAATTCTAGAGGGGTGCTCAAAGATTATTTATTGATAACATTGTAGATGTTATTTTATTTCTATATATTAGAACCACTTTACAAGAGCTAGTTAGCGCAAAGACCTGCTTGATATTTAATAATTTAAAATTGATTATTTTTTATTTCTAATATTGGTTTTAAATCCTATTGTCAGTAAAAGAGTTTTTAGCCAGAATGATTTGATTGCAAAGCCATTAATAATTCTTAACTGACGATAATGAATAGAACTTATTTTGTTCATAGATTCTTTGCATTGGCATAATACATTTTCGATTAATGTTATTGGTATTTGTAAAATGGGCTTATCGTTCATTGTTGCAACTCCATTTTGAATATATTAGTTTCCATTAATGATGAAGTTTCAGGATTAATTTTTCATGTATTATACAATTAATTTGATTAACTGTTAATTTTGTCTCGTAACGCTCTAAACTGAGTTCTGCAAAGCGTTACATCAGAAGTGCAGTAAAACGAGTTAACTGTCTGGGCCCTGAAAATGAACACTAGAAATGTATAGGGAACTGCCGTGAATGGCGAAAATATTAAATCAAACGAGGCTGATTGGAAGTCATGACAGTCTTACTGTTAGTTCCTGCTATCTTGACAGAGACACAAATGGATATGGAAGCGTTTCTTAATTGAGCATTGTGCAGATAGACACCAGCAGGTAGACTATCAGGAACATTAGGTTGGGGCAATACCATGTTGACGGTTACCATGATTTTTGTTAATGTGAAGCGCGGCCACACCACGTGATGGACACATTAGACGAAACACTTAATGAATAATGTGATCACGAATTGAAGGTGTTAGCCTGCGTCAGAAAGCAAACAATAAACAGCTATAAATAAAATTTGGAAAATATTTTCAGAAGAAATATTACACTGATTTACTCCAATTTATGGTCCTAACGTAACACTACGTATTAGAACGTGATGCTTTTCTGCTAATTGTTTCTTGTACTGTTTATTATTTTATTTATTTTTCAGACCATTCCGTTGAAATTTCGCCACCAGAGATAAATGTGAAGCCTTACACTACATTCACATTGAGCTGCCGATCGCTGATACCAGGAAAAAGACCAACATTGACATTTCCCGATGGAACGCCTGTTAGCACTGACCCTCGATTCACCGTAACGTACATGAATAATGAAATGATTTCATTGAGTACGAGCATGGGCCTTACCGAACGTGATGTGTTCAGTTTTAAGTAAGTCAATGAATAAATTTTAAAAAAAACTTATAATCGTAAAGGCTGTCTTCAGTTCTTTTTTCATTTTATTTCTTTATATACGAAATATAAATATCTTTATATTTGAGTTCACGTCAAGCCAAAAATAATTAAGTAGACATTTTAAAAACTAATTTGTTAGATTAGTTTGTTTCAATTAATTTTTTGTTAAAATCCTGTATTATGGATTAAAGCTGATGAATTTGCATTTAATTTTTTAAGATTTAGCGTAAGGTCAACTGAAGACTTTCGGTTACTATTTTGACCAATTTACTTCACCAAAATTCGCATTAAATTTGATGCTTCACTTTTCTACATTCATGGGTACATTGGCATGAAATGCACCAATTCGGATATTTGAATCGCCGGGGCTTTTTATTTACATTTTCTCTTCATTCAATGGATGGTAATATATAAAAATGTTGACGGACACATAAAAAAATCGTTAGTAATATGTTCACTGGATAATACACAAACTGGGTGTTAACTAATAAATAATTATATACATATATTTTATTATCTCGCTTACTTTCTTTAACTGCCTTTTAATGCGATGGAAAGTTTGGTAGAAAGAAACACAACAGGAGTGAATTAATTGTTCGTGCACTTTCGTCAGTTAGATTAGGCAATGCTGTGTCCATCCAAATAAGATCGTGAATAAACAGATCATGATATTGCGCATGGGAAATTAAACATATTTTCCCGATTAAATCTTCGGCCATATTCGCATTATGTCCCGAACAAAAGATGTCTAGTTTGGTAAGTTTATCAATGATTACATACTGTACCTGAAAACATTCTAATTTTGTTAAAACTTTTCATAACTTGATATTGATCATATCTTTGACCACGTTATTTACAACAAATACACTTGTAAAGAATAGGCGGTATTTCAGTCAGTACTACTTTGAATATTTTGTGCTATGCTTGGCTGGTTAACGAGGATATTAGGACTGAAAATTCTTTTAACTCAGTTTATTTCGAGGTGCTTTTATATGCTGGCACCTTTGGCCGATAGTGCGGCTTTGCGAGAGGTTTATCTGGTTTGAAATATGCTCGCATACAGATGGGCATATGACAGCCAACCGAGTCTCTTCAGTCCGTAATTCATCGACCTCTAATTTGGTTAAAAGATACATTGTGCAGTTTGCTAGAATTTGATCATCCACTCTTTACTTTTATGTTATGAGTAGTTCATTTTTGAAACGGTAGACAATGTTTAATTGGTGCAAATTGGTATCTTAGAAATAATTGCACGAAGACAAGGCAACTTAGTGTATTATTCCTGCCTAATTCTTTTAGAAGGCTAGAACAAAACTTACAAATTCATGTTGATAACCACACGGCGAGTATTTCTGTCGGGTTCCGTCAATTGTGCTGATACCCATCGCTGTATGGAAGTACATTTAATACATTAGTCAAAGTAACGTGGTTACGTTCCTTTGAATGTCCAGAATTGCTTGGTGATAGACAGGGCTAACTTATAGTATTTCCATATTTTCATAAATGTCTCTTTTTGAAGATAAATATTGCAATTATTAAACGTTGATATATTCAATATTAAAAAATAAATTTCTTTCGCCACAAGGAATTCTTTTATTACCTGATCATTGTGCAGAAAAGGCGTTTTCGTTCTCTGTCCATACTCTGATTCTGAATATTATCCATATTAAACCGATTATAATTGTTTTTTTTAATAGAATTGTGATAGTTCTAATTAGCTGTTGAAGGAAAGCTTAAAACCGAAGTTTATCGTTTAAAAATTTTTTAGTTAATACGAGCCACTTTAACGAACGCTAACTGAAAAACTATCGTCAGATAACGTTTTGTACTTAAATTCCATTATCATCTACGCTTATCAGCAGCATTTTAACAGATTATGATAAGCGTACTACACTTTTCCTAAACAACAATAGCAAAAAGTTGGTCACAGAAAAAATACATTAACATTTCCGCCAATATTTAAATAGTTCAATAAGTTGTTCATTCATTAAGCACTCTATTTTACAACTATTTTAGTTATAGTGCGTTTGAAATTCGTGACGTAAATATTTATCAATTTACAGCCTTAGAAGTCAAACTGTGGGTTATCGTTGATGTTGTAAGAGCTTAGAATGGCTTCTTTTCATTAATTTCCGATTATTTACCGAACCAAAGAGGACAGTGATATTACATTTTGAAGAATGAAAATATTCAACAATATTTACGATCTGTTCTCGTATTTAATTGAACATTCTCCAAACGTAATATGACTGGGAAATTTCATTTATTATCGTTGTGATTATTTCAACAAAACTGTACGGCTTCGTGGCGATTTCTTGCTTCGAATGTTAACTAGTCATAAACCAAAATATAAACGCGCTAATGAATTAACAAGTAGTGTTAATACTGACGGCGGATTATTCATATATGGGCATATCAACTAGTTTTTCTGATTCCATATTTAAAAGAAAAATGATGAACAAACTTTGAGTTAAACAAACATTGATTGCGCAAAAAATAATAACAATTATTTCAATCAAATTTGTCATCTTGATGTAAACAAGAATCCCATTATAGGCATAGATTTGCCAGTTTAAGCTGCACATTGTATTGTGCAGAAAAAGCAATTCCTCCAGTAAGTCCGTTTCGACCTTATTGAGAATTCATCACGTACTGTCCAGAATTTGCCCCAGACAGGGATTCGGTATCCTTTTTTCTATCAATTATGCGGCAGGATGGCTCAGTGTTTAGAGAAACAGATTCCGAAGCAGACGTGTCTTGCTTCCGGCTATGTTCGAAACATGCTATGGACAGTACGCGAGGAGTTCCCGACCTGGCCTACTGGCTGAGTTGACTTTTCTACATTATCGAAAGCTTAGTTTATACCGACAAATGTTTTTCTATAATGGGTCTGACTTTTACATTGAGATAACCAGCTTGATTTAAATAAGCTTAGAATTAAACAAGCGATAATTTGAAATATTTACAAAAATGAGATTCAAGTCAATCTATGGTAAATATTAAATTTCAATTTAACTTATAATTGAAAATTAAAATATTGAAGAACAAATTTATTATAATAGCAGATTTACGCAGCAAAATTTAAATGTCTATTCCAATTACGCATTATTTTAACTCTACTGAAGTAACTGCGTATATATTAGGTCTCCGCAACAAACAGTATCTACTCAAATTTCGTTTTAATTATATTGTAAATGTATAAAAGTAAATTGTATTCGGTTTAAACTCATATACAAATTATTCCACAATGAACAAAAAGAGATAAGCTTACTTGCATGGGCGCACATAAAAGTTACGCACCAGTTTCTATTTGATTTGTCTACAAAATTTCAGCTGCAGGGAAAGGATATGTTAACTGCTGCCTTCCACAGTACGAGGAAATTAAATATTTGCCTGTGCAGATCCGTTGCATTGTTTATGATTTGGAGTATGATATTTGCTCAGACAACAATGTACTTACAATGTTTCGATAGCCAGAGGCAAATCCAAGAGTGTTTCCGACTTAACACGGCTAACTTACCTTGCATTTCTACGCAAAAAAAGTATGCGTATCTTCGAAAAATCACATTACAAACAAGGCGTGTTAACAAGGTGATTTCTCAGCTAGAAATGCAAAGGAGCTGTGTTGAACAGAAGCATACAAAGGATATGATATTTTAACCACATTTAATTATACATTTTTTAAACATCTTTTCGATTTAAACTGGCGAAGTGTCTATGTATATGTTTGTGTGTATGCATCTGGATTTTGCGTTTGTTGTTTCGTAAAAGTATAGTCAAAATTTTTCTCCCTTGCTTTCCTATTTTTACAACATATATTATCATTTTCTTCATGGGAATTTAGATCTGGCTTAAAAACGCATTTTTCACACTGTTGTATAAACCTGTTCATAACATCAAGGGAAACTTCGGCACTGCATTCATTTTAATTAATCAATGAAAATAGTTGCATTTAGAATTATACATGACGATTATGATGTATTTGCAATAAGTTTGTGATTATTTTATAGCGTCAACAAGCTGCTTATTGTCATTACATTCTATATATGTATAAATAAATTTAGAGTTATTTAGTCAGCTTTCATCGAAATATGCTAAGTTAATAAAAGGGTGCTCCTCCGAAGTGCCGCCTGTTCTAACCAACGTAAATATTTCAGACATGCATTTCATGTATTGTCAGAATAATAACAAATATAAAGGGCACTGACATTTATTTCTTGATGCGGATAATCACTATGTATGCAGTTGTGTATTATGTATTACAGATGTAGTAATAAATTAGTTTAAAAAATCCAGAATGGTATACCAAATTTAACATTAACGAAAAGTGTAACCTCATGTACACTTACCTTTTGCGCTTAGAAGCGACTAATCCGTGGGAACCGGTACAACGCTTTAAATCCACTATCTATTTTTTCAAGAAATATTAGAAAGGTGGACGGTAAAATCATTGTAAGACTGTGCATTCAGTCAGTAATAGAGTTAATGTCAAATATAATCTTCAGAAACGCGACTTCAAAGACAGCTCACCATATATAATACATACCGAGCCTGTAAAGTGTTCCAAAAGCATAATTTTCGAAATGCCCCGATTCTGCATGATACTAAAAAAATGAGTTACAAAGTATGGAGCCCACATTTGGAGTAAAAAATGGATTCTCAGATGGGCTTAACTTCATCGAATTTGAGAACTACGGCTATTGAAAACACATGTAACCAGAGTAAATCCGTAAACTCTGGCCTCGATCAACATCAGTTATCACATTTCTCGGAAATTATGACATCATTCAATTAAGTATACAATAGTTATATTTTGTTCGCTGCGGAGAGCTAATGTATATACACCTGTATATTGAGAATGGCGCACGCAGAAACAAATTAGTTAAAATTGGAGAAGATGTATACGCCAAAGTCAGCATGGAAGAAAGGTATAATCTCATGCAAAAATGCGTTTCGTGTTTATTGGCGACACATCATTTGGAGCTGGCATTACGCACTATTTTTTTCAAGGAATGCAGGACAGGTGTACTGATATGATAAGCAGCCTACATATGCTCCCCTGATATTTCCCTCTAACGAACATCCTGAATGTGCGAATGAAAATTTCACATTCGGCTCCATATTCTGCGATAAAATTTACGTTTTTCATTTTGGACGACTTACGCAGCCAGGATAATTGTGCATTTTATTGACTACAAAAATATTTTTTGCGAATATTTAGCTTAGATATTTAAAGAATGTATTTTTTTTCAATGACGGAATCACAAGGTGTGTAATAATTAGATTGCTTGTTTATCCGCTGTCAATTTCTATGACAAATTCGAAGGAATACCGTGTATTCATTGTGAATATTTGTAGAATAATTATAGACTAATGCACAGTTTGCTTTTCAATTCATTTAGTTTTTATGACACACGTTGCAAATTCTTGTTGAAACTTATATGTTATGATAACTACTTAATGAGAAGTCCGTTGACAGAAGAGATTCGCTGAGGACTACATACTCTCCGAACAATTAGATGATTTGGAAGAATCCGCACGACTAAACCAAAGCTATATTATTTAAATACGACGAGGTTGGCAGAAACAAAATATCGATTGCCCAAACTATCTTTTGGTTGGTTTAATATATATATATATATATATATATATATATATATATATATAAATACATTTCAAATTTTAAAATAAATATTTTTAATGGTGGGTTATATCAATTTGTAAAATCTGAACTTGATAAGTTGTACAACATGAAAAAGGCAAAAATATACTTTTTATAATCACTTAAAGTAAAAAACAGGAAATAGCCAAAGTGGAAAACTAAAAGTGTAATTATTTATGAAACGTACTTTTAATTGTAAGCACATATTTTATTTGTACATAAAAATGTTTAATGGGCATTTAAAGACTTATGTACATTACCTGATATTTGAAGATGACTACATAGCATAATTAGACACTTAAAAAAAAATAAACTTTAGGACAGTACTTGCCGCTATATATTAGAGAAGTTCATGCGGAATGCTTCGTTTTAAAAAAAATAGTGTACCATAAAGCATGCGGCATTCGATTCTAAAGATGGTTTCCTACTTGAAATATTTTATTTTTAACTGCATAGGAAAACTGACTTCTGATTCAAAGGAAGGTCTCCAGGCTTAACAAAAATTTGACATTAAAACTCCCACTTGCATGTAGTGCTTGTGCTGTCCAAGTGACCTGCCTTCCACATTCTTAGTTTTTGAAGTTTATTGGAAAAAATAGATATGCATTGAGCAAGAAGTCACCAAGTAGCTATTACAAGTGAATCTTGACATTTATATTTATATGCATATGTTTGTTATTGCAGTAAAGTGGCAGAATTTCATAGTTATTTGTTGATACTAACTATTAAACGTCTCATAAGGTAACACATGCAGATTACCTACTAGACCGGCTTCAGCCTTGTTAATTTTACGTCAAGTATTTGAAAAAAGTAGACGCGGCCGGAATTTAGGCAATGATGTTAGCAAAAGCCTTATATCGATTGCAATACAAAATAACATACATCTGAACAAATAATTTGAAAAAAATTAAATTTGTGGATTATTGAATATATGCACGCATTGTGCATCTTCAGTTGTGCGGTGAATAAGTTACAAGACAATGAAACTACTGCTTAGTTCGTTTATTTAAAAACAAATATATAAACCGCAATAACCAAAACGATTTAGTCATATAAGAAACTTTAAGAATAAAGGAATTTCAGCCGAATTTAGGCAAGCATAAGAGGCATTGAGCTTGAAATGGAGGTGATGCACGCAATTGATTAGTTGCTCCCTTATTTCACATTCTCTCCATGTTTAAATTTTCTATTACGTATTGTTTATATATATATATATATATATATATATATATATATAAAGGGGCTGCACAAAAGGAAAATTCAAGCAGCGTTAACACACACCTTTAATGCAGCTAAATTACAAGTGATATTTAAGGTAATACACTTGCCTATACCAGCAATCAAATAGAATCATCTATTAATTGCGACCTCGAATATAATTTACAAATGTTCTTGTGCATGTTTTACATCAATTTAAACAAGCAGATCGACCAGACATTTAATTACTCAAATGAGATAACATTGCAACTTAAACGCCTGTTTTAAATTAAAATTGGAATACCACGTTTGCAATTGCGCAACATATCGTTGAATCGTTACAAAGATGTTCTCCAGATGTTGCGTTTGAGATAATTACTATATACAATAACAGAAAGGTGTTAACCCTATAAAAATTTTAAAGTTAAACAAAAAGCGGCCATATTTATGTAAGCAAAATAACTTTTTCAGGCATTGAGCTTGAAATGGAATTGATGCAGGCAATTTATTGTTTGTTCACGTATTACACTCTCTCCCCACATTTGCACTTTTCTGTTTTGTTCATTTGTATATATTTTAAATGAATATGATTAAGAAACGGTTCTTGTACCTGATAATTTTTTTATTTTTACAATTTGCGAGGTACTTGGAATTTTGTTAGGAATCTCATTCCAAATGAATATATATATATATATATATATATATATATATATATATATATAATTTATTACTGCCAGTATATGTTAAGAAACCTATATTAAGGCATTTCTTAATTAAAGTTCATATCACCATAATCAAAAATTGCTTTTTTAAAATATAATTTATATAAATTATTTGATATTTTCAGGTGTTCTGTAGGCCCTGAAGATAATGGTCAATTAATACCTGTCACTGTGGATAGTACATGCGCTGCGCGCGGACTCATGACTTGCAAGACGGGAACATGTAAAGCTTCGCAACTTTTCTGTGATGGAAAGCCCGATTGCGAAGATGGATCAGATGAAATGGAACCATATTGCCGTACGTCAATATCTAACTTTGTGTCTATATTACATTCAAATTTTATCTAAAAGCGTTTGTTGCGGAATTTTGGCCTACTCAAAATGTTTCTAGCAACTAATATTATAAAATCTAATTGGTAAAAACAAATCATCATTAAATCGAACATTCCAATGCCTAAGTGAACAAGAACTATATCTAGATTCTATTATTAACAAAATAAATAGCTGTTTGGAAATGTTAAAAAGACAAAGATTCATTTCGAAGTATGGCTTCGAATTTGACAAAAGCTCTAAAGCAAATCCAGATTAATGAAGTTGGCTAAATAACAGAGATTTTTTGTAGATTGAAATTTATCCGTTGTAAATTATCGATTTAAACTGTCGTGTGTATATTTTATGATATTGAAATTGTTTTACATTCATATTTGTTTATTATCCAGTTTTTTTCAAGAAACCGTTTTTATTTGTACCATACTTGCTAATTTTGATTTGATTCCATATGCGAAATAGAATAGCAAATTGCTCAATGGGGATAATCAGCAAATTAATTTGGTTAAAAGTGATAAATTAATGTTAAATATTCTTTTTATATGTCCTAAAACGTTTGTGGAATGGTCTTTATTCGGATGAGGTCAATTATTGTTTATAAAATTTATAGTAATGTCTTCAGAATTAGGGATTGAGGTGTAAAAATACAAGAATGAATATACTGATATTAATAATATTAAAAGAAATTATGGGAAAATGCCAAAAGTGGGTGTTACTTTATTAAACATTCTTTTTTTAATTAAACGCTTCGATAGTTTTCTGATAAATTGTCCCAATTTGTAATATAAGACACTGTGCTAAAAATAATTTTGTTCTCATTTGGTAATTAAAAATTTACTCGATGAGTCTACCCTTTATTATATATATGATTGAATATTCATTGGGTTTAAATATATTGAATATCATTTTTTATGATATTAAATCTGATGGTGGTCATATTTTTGTATATAAACAAGATAATGTTTGGTTAGGCGATAATAGTATTAATATTTGCATTAATTCAAAATTATTAGCGTATTGTTGGTATCGTATTTTCAATTGAACCCCATCAAATACATAAAGAGAAAAACCTCATCTGCTAATTTAAACAACTGTTTCATATTTTCCTAATCATCTAATATTTTAATATACGAATTTGATGATATGAACTCTAGTTAAGAAGGATTGCCTGGAAACATAATGCAACGAATGGGGCGATGATTGATAACCGAAATGATCGTATGACTTGGATTTTCCTCTAATGTCTAATGTCAGGGTAAATCTCATTAATAAATGAACAGAGTACGTATATTTTAACCTTCTTGTTTTAATGCAACGCTTCAACATTGAGTTATTTTTCTTAATACCACAGCCATACAAAACGACGGTAGTACTAAAAAACTGACGTATATCTTACTGTATATCTTGGAAAGACACTTGTGTTAGTTATCCGATGGGTGCTCACAATTGATTAGGCAGACGTATCAAGATTCGAGCCCTGCCCGCAGAAAATTCTGGCCAATAAAGACAAAACAGCTCTACTGTATGAATTGCCTTTTCTACTCTATACAATTATTAGTTTATACTGACAAATATATGTACTTAATGGGTCACGTGTTTTTATTAATATCGCAACCTCGATTATAGTAATTGATTAATACGTTCTTTGAAAGGGGCAGTGTTGGAACTTGCTTTTGAGCACAAAAAATTTATTCTGATTGACAATATATTAATTTACATGTTCAAAAAAGAGAAATATTACTAATACGGGCTTACGCTAGCTAGACGACAGCAAACGTTTTGCTGGGAATATAAATGTAATTCGCTTTATACCGTTTTTAGTAGTTTTCATAATTGACACATGTTTTAATTCAGCAACAGGCACAGATTTTCAGAACGTTGAATTAAATATTGTCTGCAAAATACACTCTTAAATAAAAGTATCTTACACTTTTAAAGTAGAGGTAATATATTTAATCGGTGAAGGCGGAATATTTTCAATTTGTATTAAAATATTTTAGCACTGATTCATATTAAACTATCATTGTTTGCGCGATTGGTGGTAACAATTCTTTAAATCGAGTTTGCGAGCATGAAGTAAAGATAAATCTTATTGTATTTAACTATTCATCGAACAACATGCTATGTTAAATACTGTTTGTTGCGGAGAACCAATATATATGCAAGTATGTATTAGGTATTGCGAACCTAGTAACAAATTAGTTCAGTTGTGACCAGAAGGATAAACCAAAGGCAGCATGAACGGAAAGTATAATCTCATGCACATTCGTTTCGTGCTTACTGGCAACTCATCAGTAGGAGCCGGTATTACGCCCTTTAACCACTATATATTTTGGTAAAGAATGTGGGATAATAGGACGGTACCGTGATAACTGATAACGGTCAAAGCCAGTGTGTATGTGTGTGTTCAAAAAAAGTTGTAATTCACAATTTCGGTGAACTATAGTATACAAGTATGTATTAAGTGTTGCGAACCTAGTAACAAATTAGTTCAGTTGTGACCAGAAGGATAAACCAAAGGCAGCATGAACGGAAAGTATAATCTCATGCACATTCGTTTCGTGCTTACTGGCGACTCATCAGTAGGAGCCGGTATTACGCCCTTTAACCACTATATATTTGGTAGAAGAATGTGGAATATTATTGAGGATACTAACACTGGCTAATGTGTCAGTAACCGATACCAACATCATAGTACCGAAAAGCTACATGCTACTAACACTATGGTTGCCGAGTTGGTACACGGTACCAACATGATGGATATCAATGTATACTATAGTTAATATATATATATATATATATATGTATATATATATAGTTCATATATATAGTCTTTCGCAACAAACAGTATTTAACTATAGCATACATTGATATCCATCATGTTGGTACCATGTACCAACTCGGCAACCATAGTGTTAGTACCATGTACCTTTTCGGTACTATAATGTTGGTATCGGTTACTGACACAATAGCCATAGTGTTAGTATCCTTTACAGACTCGTATATATATATATATATATATATATGTATATATATATATATATTATAAAGATTGAGTTAGCGTGGAAGTCGCATTCTCGAGACTTTATATGCTGAGATTGTGCCGTCCTATTATCCCACATTCCTCACCCAAATATAGTGGCTAAAGGGCGTAATACCGGCTCCTACTGTGAGTTGCCAATAAGCACGAAACGAATGTGCATGAGATTATACTTTCCGTACATGCTGTCTTTGTTTTATCATTCTGGTCAAAACTGAAATAATTTGTTACTAGGTTCACAACACCTAATATATACTTGCAACATGCTATGTTGTTCGAAGACTGGATAGATACAATGAGATAAGTGTTTATTTCTAGCTCGCAGACCTGATTTAAAGAACTGATTCTAATTGTTGTTTAATACGCAATTACTTTTTGCGTTTGTTAATACGCTGATTGTCCACTACAATTAATGCCTAAATTAATTTATTTATAAACGAAAATTTTAGCTTACTATCACCAGCATTACACGCGCTCTCCTTACGTTTCAATTTTAATTCCTCAATTAACCCTCCAATATTTAATACAATAATATATGGATAACTTCCGAGAGTATAGAATCTCTGCTGATAAATTGGAAGAAACGAATTCTAAATCAAAGAACTCGTTGAAATTTCCAAAAAACAAAAAAAACTGAATCAAAATACGAGGAAGCTACGCTAATGAGGAAAAATTATCTGAAAGATAGTCAGAAAATGTGTTATGCATAATACCTGATTTTTTTCGGTTTTAAGCATTGTCCTTTTGCATAAACGAATATAAATGTCAACCTATTTAAAATAACAACAAATCAAACGCACTATATTTAAATGTCAAATTAATGTTTCTAAATATCATTCAGCTGTTTGAGCTTGCGAATATAATAAAATATTGCAATATAATTAATTTGAAATTTGAAGTTTAAAATTAATGTATTTGCTGTATACCGAAGTGCAAAAAATGACAATAGATCTCACGAAATAACCATACCATAAGAATATCTATGTGACTTTATTTAAAGGGGTTAAATTATTAAAAATTATGCACAACCTTTCCCATACGGACTGATGTGTAGGTGACATTTATTAAAATATATAAAAGAATGCACATACGTACGTGGAGAACTGTCAAACCAAGAAAGATTAAAATTTTGTCAAGATTGATGCAAATAGAAATTATGGGGATAAGACTTCAAAGGTAAAAGATAAATTTAGTTGAGTTGCAAATTTGATAAATTATTCGTTTAACTTGCACACGAAATTGGCCTAATTTGCAATTTTGTACGTGTTCCGCACTGCAGACGATGATTGAACCAGTGAATAATTAGGCAATGGTCAATTTTTAGACCACATTAATCAATTCAAATGAAGTAAAATTGTAAATATGGACATGGGCTATAAACATAGCATCCCGACCGTAAGTGCATCAACTTTTACCAATTTTATTCTATTATAACGAGTTTTTCATATGTTGTGCTAAAGAAGTTAATGTCTAATGTGGTACACTTGATGTTTACCTCTTTATTTTCGTGCTCTGTTGTCCAAATGACGTCATTCACTTTTTGAAAGACTTAAACTTCCCGATTTGAGCATGGCATTATTCGATATTTTTATATTTATTAAGGGTTCACCGTGTTTATTCAACCTGGAAAACTGGATGTTACTGCATTTCAGCGCGTTGAATTTACTTGTATAGCAAGGAATGCTGGAGATCGACCAGTTGTGCTGTTTGATTCGGACGGATCACCTGTTGAGCGCGATAGCCGTTTTCACGTGCAGTCAATAAATAGTAGTGCAGTTCGAGTTGTCGTTCCAGAAGGTTTTCATGGTTGGGGATACAGCAAACTTCCATTCCGGTGAGACGATCCATCTAAATAATTATTTATCTAATGACATACTGCTAAATAATGAGTGCTTTTACACAGAGCCTTGCACACTAGATATATATATATATATATATATATATATATATATATATATATATATATATATATATACATATATAAATATATATATATATATATATATAGTTCGAATTTTCGGTCGAAAATGTTGCCCAATAGGCTCTGACTCAAAGCCTGGTCAAATAAAATACACAAGTTAGTATATAACCAAAAATTGTACCTCGTTTGCGGCTTGAGTAGCTCAGTGAATGAATTGCAAGTCTTCAATGCAGATTTGCCGCAGTTCGAGTCCCGGTCTAGGAAATTCTGAATGCTATTGATAATTTCATGATAAGTTTGATACCTATCTTGAACAAAATATGCTACCTCATGCAATGTATATGTATTCAATCAATAACACTGTCATCATAATTAAAAATGAATTTATCGATATGTGTTTTTAGTTTAAAACTTAATTAGCATAGGTTAACAAATACGACTAATTAAAAATGGCGGTTACGTACATTTTTAAGCCATTACTAATTATATAATATAATAAACATTGGTTGCCCATGCGGTGATAACAATTACTTTAATCAAGTTTGCGATCTTGATATAAACACCTGATCCATTATGTACATACATTTGTCAGTATAAACTAAACATTATATAATGTAGAAAAGGAAATTCATCATGTAGTCCGATTTCCTCCTTCTTTCGAACCCATCATGTACTGCCCAGAATTTGCGGCGTAAAAGGCTCGAACTACGCCATCCTGCTGCATACTAAGAAAACATTTGCTTGGTCATGGCTTCCTTTTGGTGGAGGGTATATAGCATATCTTTAGACCTAAAATTACAACTAACCACCCCCAATCTCTAATTATAGAACAGACACTACGCTGCTGCGGATGTATGCTATATAGGCTCTACCTAATGAAAGGCTAACCAAGAAAAATTTGATGTTATAGAAGTGAAAATTGTGTGTAGTATGCGTCAGGGTGGCTCAGTGTGTAGAGCAACGGACTTCGAAGCAGACGTGCCCAGGTCCGCGGCCAAATCTGGCCAGTACGCGATGAGTTCCCAATAAGAACGAAACCGGTCTACTGGATGAATTTACTGTTCTATATTACACAATTCTTAGTTTATACTGGCAATATATGTACATAATGTGTTAGGGGTTTATATCAAGTTCGTAACATTAATTAGTTTCTGGAAAATTTTCCCAAGTTGAACTCACACCGCAGCAGACCCGTATCTCACTTTCTGCGCTACCCAAGCTGCGCAACATCTGCAATTATCAGTTATAGAAAACACTTAAGCTGTTTGTTTACATTTTGTAAGTTTGAGCCTATTTGACACCACATTTGACATCACTCGATCTTTCGTTATGGAACAGCCACCACAATTTTTTTCCGAAAAGATGTTGCCTTTAAGAATATTTGCAGGACTGTACCAGTCCTGGTGCATATTGTGTCAGAACAAAGTACAATTATCATCAAATAGTAAATTTATTTCGGTCTTTTTGGACACCAATTAAGGTTTTGCCACCATTTCGCCAAACGATGATCAAGCCGGTGAACAAGATATGCAGTAGGACAATCATTCATTGTGCCATTCAAATTGCGCACTCGTTCTTTGTTATTTACGCATGCCTGGTGCTTAGTGAATGGGTGATGAACACAGAAGCAAGACAACCTCAGGTCGTTTCAGCAAAATCGAAGCATCTATTAAAGAAGCAAACGCAACTCATTCATTAGAGCGGTTTCGACTTTATTGGAAACACTTTACTTGCTATCTTAAATTTGTCACAAACTGGGCTCGAACCGGGAGACATTTGCTCTGGACTCTAAATTTACCCGCTACAGCATCCCTGCCACATAATTTGCGCAATTTTTAAATATATGAGCACTCAGTTATATGGTTAGCCTTTACGATTGCAGCCCCGTCAAATTCTGAACAGTACTTAAGTAGCTGCCAATAAGGACGAAAGGTGACTACGGGATAAATTGCATTTGCCTAATTTGGCGATGTTAAATGTATACTGTCAATCATGCATATATAAATATAAATATAAATATATATATATATATATATATATATATATACTAGTATTTACGACCAATAATCTTCAAAGCCACCCTGGGTGGTTATACAATTTAACAATAATTGATTGCACGGGTGGTGGTGACAATTCTTTAAATCAAGTTTGCGAGCTTGAAGTAAACACCAATCAAATTGTATTAAACCAGTCGTCGAACAACATAAGAAAACTACCGCCAATTATTTAAATTTGATTTCTATATATATTCAATGCGGTTTGATCCTCGATAGTCAGTTGCCGTCGTACTCTGATGATGATCAAGGAAGGTCGAAACGCGTCAGTGCGTTGCGGCTGGCGATAGTTTTGTTATGTTGTTCGACGACTGGTTTAATACAATGGGATTGGTATTTACTTCAAGCTCGCAAACTTGATTTAAAAGAGGTGGCTATGTGTCTGTACCTTAATGATTGCTTTGGGGTTTCTTTTTGGAGCTTCACATCGAACATTATGCTACATAGACTCCATCTGAAGAAATAGATTACCACAGACAGGTTATTATATAACTGAAAAATTGCATGTAAGAAGCCAATGTGCCCCAGTTCGACCCTAATCCATGGGAAATTCTGGATAATTCTGGAAATTTTCCGAATAGAAGCAAGAGACCGTCTACTGGATAAGAATTACTATATATATATATATATATATATATATATATATATATATATATATATATATATATATATATATATATATATATATATATATATATATATATATATACTCTGCTATATATATATATATATATATATATATAATTTTACGTATTTGTAATTTAAAAGTAATGATGATATTATAAAGATAAATTTTCTGATATTTCTACGGTTGTGCTTTATTAAAATATTCCTTGATTGCTTTTAAATTGTACAGTTAATCTAAATTTATTCGTAAATGTTCTGCTAGAGATATTGTTGTTTTGCTGCCATAAGAGCGAATTATCGCATTATTAGCAAATTACATTTAAAAAATAATATTCTTTTGTGTTAAACAAGACCATGAATATGCTACATTTAGTTATGATTATCAAAATGTATTTTAAGAATCGCTCTAATAAGTATTGCGCAATTTTTTGGTAAGACGATAAAATTAATTATATTAATAGAAACTGATAGTTCTGGCAATATATATTATAGACTGCGCATTTCAATACCTTATTGTATTTACTTCACTCGTAGAAACTTACAAATTAAGCATATTGAAAAAAGAATACATTTTAAGTGGCAAAAGAAATAACGCTTTTGTCGCATTTATTATCAAAATGATATGGCCAAAAACGTGTACCATTTAACAAATGTTGTAAGATTTTTTGGGGCGAAAAACAATTTCTTGAAATAGTTATTTATGCGTAGGTAAGATTGTTTTGATTTTGAAGCTACTTAATATATTATCACCCTATTACGCAACATTTTTGGCGAAAATATACAAAACTACCAATAATTATGTCATAAATAAACTTTTTCACATGCAGGAAATTCTGCTCCTTCAACAGTACGCTTATTGAAAAATATAAACTAACTAAATAGTCTAAAAGCTGGAAAACAAAATTAAATTTTAATTGGATTCATTGCGATAAAAAATTTTTTTAGACGCGATGATTATTAGTTTATTCAACTCTTCCTTCAGTATAAACGATAAATTATATGTTACACAATTTTGTGTTTCCGCAAACAGTCTATTTTTTTGGGTTCAAAAAGCCGAACACACGGAAAAAGATGACCGCTCCTTCAAATGTGAAAGATGTTAGCCTAAATATAATTAATTTATTTCGTTTAAGCCTACATGACAACATAATATTATATCGTTCTCACATATAACTATTATGGAATTATGCAAGGTATATTTACCTTTCATTGGAGTTCCCATTATTTCAATATGGATTGATTGAACACAATTCAAAACTTCATACAATTAAATACTAAGAAAATTGTGTTAAGTTTGCCCAGAGGCCGCTCTAATCTGTAGAACGCCTGTTTAGATAGCAGCTATGTCATTCTCTAAAATAGTTAAAACTTAATTTATTTTTTTC
Source organism: Eudiplozoon nipponicum (assembly GCA_029291075.1). NCBI lineage: Eukaryota > Metazoa > Platyhelminthes > Monogenea > Mazocraeidea > Diplozoidae > Eudiplozoon > Eudiplozoon nipponicum. The sequence goes on from JAQBSW010002372.1 coordinate 55,388, forward strand.
CTTCCTATTTTGTGGAAAATAGAATAATATCGCCTTGTGTGGGGAAATGCACTTGTTTAATTTAATGTTAATGTATCATTAATTTTTTAAATATACTGTTTATTCAGTAACTCCGTTGCCAAGGTCAGCTAAATCAAATTAATTGGAATGAAGTCTACCACCTAATGCATAAATGTGTTTTTGTCGAAAACGCAAACTAAATAGTTATGCGAGTAATGTGTGAATAAAAATATAAATTGTCCCGCTGCTCAGTTAGAATTACCACAGGTTTTTTATACTTGTTAAAGTTAAAATTGATATCACATGACCGACAATTTCACTGTAATTATCTAGTAATTTTTTTGTTAAAATCGCGTTATCATTAATGTAACTTTGATTTAATAATTAACTGAAAGTTGAATGGGGCAATTGCATATAAGTATTTCGTGCGTGTAAAATTCAGTAGACTTGTATTTTCTTTGTTAGTGTGTATATCTGTGAGTGAAATCTATTATTTCCATATAATTTTGCAACCCTATGAAATGGGTCTAAATTACAAATTCATTCTTTTAAGATTCATGGAAAATCATTATTTATTCACTCATGAGGCAAGAAATTTTTGAGTATTTCATGAAATTCAAAAATAAAACATATAAGGTAAACTGTGACCTGGTCATTTTTATGACTCACATGTGATCGGTACCAGTAACGGAGGTAAAAGTCTATTAATAATGTTTAATATGTACAGATCAGTTTTGGCTAGTTAGTGTTTTAGGCCGAAAGCCATAAAATCATCAATCTTAAAAAAAACCGACCAAAAGTTAGTTGTCCAATAATTAAATTTTGAGTGTATTGCACGGTTTTGTTTGCATATCAGATAATTGTTAAGCTTCTAAAGCACACACCTTGCGGTTTAAATCGCAGACGCAGTAATTCTGACGAAAATTCGATGAATTATTAATGAAAACATACAATATCTGCGTTATGAAATTCATTCACAATCTCACGTAAAGTTAAGCTAATACCGAAAAATTATTAGTTTATTGTAATCAAAGCTTGTCATTATTTATAAATTTTGTGTATTTTTTTGTGTTAGGATTAGCATAATTAGGAACTAGTTGTTTTGCATATCACAGGAAGATGCTCTGAATTCAGAACGAACAAATGCACCAAAGAATGTTTGAAAACGTAATTCGTACCTTTGTAAAACTTTGGCGTTTTGGGTCGCCCTAAGTGGGCTGCCGTCTAATTTAGATTTGTAATGTTTTTTGGGCCGAAGTATTTGATAAAAACTAATATATATATATATATTTATATATATATATGAATATATACTCTCTATATATATATATATATATATATATATATACTTATATATATATAATGTCTGATTGTGTCTTTGCTGAGTTTGGCTAATGCGTGTGTACCGGTAGACCATAAAAGTACACTAAATTCCTATTATTCTGATCATTGATGACGGCAACTGTGAAGGTATTATATTGATCGCTCAGTGTAACGGCTTATTTACATAATTTTGAGATGTGTTATATTTTTTTTACGTAATGAGACTTCTGCTCGATTGCCTTATTCTTAAATGCACCAAATTACGCCGATAACAAATGCATGCGAGAGGAAAATAACCAATTAAGTTTCTCAAAATTTCGGGTGAAAATATTGTCATTGATGCTATGTTCTACAGTTAATAGCCTAATAAATCTTACAAACACCATTGACTACTTACTTTACTTTACTGCGGCTGGCTCCTTTTAGAGGATAAGCCGGCTCCATTGATATCCCGGATTAAACCTCTCCATGCCGGGCGGTTGGCAGCCATTTCGGAACATAAAGAGGGCCAATGACGCTCCCAGTGACGCGGACCATAAACATTGCGTAAACCTAGGAGTTCCATGTCCGATTTGATTGTTGCAAGCCATGTCTTCAGTTGTCCGCCTCGGCGGCGGAGCCAGTTTGCACATTGTCCTGGGTTCATCACCTGCCGTACCATTTCGTCTTCGGGTTTGCGTAGTACGTTTTGTATTACAAAACTCATGCGTTTTTCTTTCAATCACTTCGTCGGGAAAATGTGTAGGCCAGTCAATCCACCGCAATTAAGCAAGGTTATTGTTTGTTTTTTGTAAAGTTGCGCAGTGGACTCGGATAAAAGAGGCGTGTTCTTCACAGTTAACATTCGGACATCTTGTCGAATGGGCCAGTTTACGTGTGCCAGTGGCGAATGCAGGCCAGGCGCAGACTTCTGCAATGGACGCCGCGATTGTGCTGATGGATCGGACGAAATGTCGAAATACTGCAGTAAGTCTCAACATAAAATTGATATATATATGTGACCAAGTTGAATCGCGAAATAAATTATCGAATGAAGCTAAAACGTACTGTACAAAGTATGCACAATGCAATTAAAGAAAGGCAATTTTGTTTACGTCAGAACTTAACTTGTCTCTAACCTCTGATATTGTAGATTGTGAATTTTGTAAAGCATGGGGGATTTAGTTGGATTTATTGCATACAATATACAACAACAAATATTAAACGAAAGACTCTTATATCGGGGCGCGCAGAATCGCAATACACATTCGCCAGTTTATATTCAAATTATGAACGATTCAGATGAGAATTTAGGAATTTCATACGACAACATTTACTGTTCTTAAGCCCTTTGTTGATTATGATTTTAAAGAAAACATAAAAATCCGCAAAATTTGGGATGTTTTTTTCTATATATACAAAGAGTTGAGGATATATTTCTTTCAATATTTCAACTGTTTTAACAATATATGTTGCGACAAATATTTTGATAATACCACAAATTTTTACCTCTTAATTAATTTCAGTTTTTTCAGACAAGAATATGCTATTGGAAATAATTTGTATTATATATATATATATATATATATATATATATCTTGCCCAAATTTTGATGCGAAATAAATTCTAGTCTATAATTTTGACTAAATAGAAATATGTTCAACGTTATAAAAAAGCAGAGAAATTCAGAAGGCATTACATTTACATTCGCATTTATGGTTGTGAAGTCGTGGCGAATTATAAGTAAGCATGTGTATGCATATGTATCTTGTTTACTGTCAATGTTTTGGAATAAAGAAGATTGTAAATGACTACTATCACTTCGGTCTTTAACTTCCTATTTTTAAAGACGCGCATGCCTACATATTTTGAATTACTTGCTTTTCTTCGCTGTTTAATTGAATACAAAGGATGCAAGCTTTAGCTAATTTGACAACAACCTAGTTTGTTTAAAACTGATAAGAATATAGAACGGCTCAGATCAATTCGCCCACATATTGCCTAAATGAAATTCAAATTTCATTATGCGGTGCCAATTAAAACGAGCGAAATTTACAGTTAAACAATGGCGTGCGACCTTGAGCCTTCACAAGCATATAAGCACGGTGCATTTACCATGCATCATCACACACTTCATATTTCCATCTTGTCCGCTACGCGTGATTGCTGTCGCTCTCTCTCACTACTTGACTGTTTACCCACACTGACTTCTTTTATCACGCTGTGTCACCTAGTCACTTAGACTTCACTCATGCCAATATTCTTGTTGCTGTTCAACTAGTCATACGTGATCGATTATCTATTAATCGGAATTCTACGTGTGCCAGCCACCACGGTGTTGCCGCAGATCTTCAACAAGACAATTCTAAGTTTTTCACACAACAAATCACCTCTCTGGTTTGGACAAGTCTACTCATCCTTATTCATCCGCAAGAAGGAACACTAGCCAATCAACAAGAGCCGGCCGCGTGTGTCGGGGAGTACTTCTAGACACTGCATTACTACCAAACTTTCTCGGCATTTGCGGGAGAACGCAATTCCGTCCCTGATAAGGGCCACCCACAGTAACAATCTATTATTATCTATAGCCTGTTTACTATTTTGTAACGTCGCACGGCATTTACATGCAGCCGGGACGTTTACACATATAACATTGAATGCCATTTCTTAAACGACGAAAAACTAAAACAGAGTTATTCGTTCTTGGATAAAGATACGGAAACACATCTCATAATAATAGTTTGTTTAGATTAGGAGACAACAGAATATTCACGTTGTCGGTAAATTCGTTTAGTCCTGGCGAAGATTTATGATGGATAATAGAAAGAAATTATTTGAAATCTTGTGATACTAAACTTTGTTTACCAAACATCACGTTCTGTTGAATTCAGCCATTTTTTTAAAAAAAATACTTATTTTAATCGTGAAGTACATAATGCATTACAGAATAATATTTTCATAGGATATGGTTGTTTAACACAGATTTAAAATACCGTTTTTCTTTTTATCGTAACTCATCTCTACTTCAAATTCTCGTACTTTTTGTTGTTCATTTTGTAGAGCAAATTAGTTTAGGTTTGGAATAATTAATTATTTATAAAATAATGTACAGGAAGCGTGAAACGTACATTCTAATAAACAAAATTGAACATTTTTGCTCAATTTGTGAACACGGATTTTCTATTAATTTATCTAAGAAGCGAGAAAGTTAAATCTTGTCTTATTTTCATTATTCAAATAATAGTGTATTTTACCAGACTTTTACAGTTAGCTCGCCAGTTTTAATCCTAACACACAGAAATCTGGACTTGGATTTTGTTCATTTGTGCAATAATCATCTACTTTGAGGTCACTTGTGTATATTGTTTAACAGGTGATACAATCTCTTGATGGCTATTGATTTAAACACACTTATCTGAAGTAAATATGAGTCCAAGGGGAAGTTATATATAGTAGAATGCTCTTAAACAATGATTGACTATACATGGAAGGGCGTTCAAAATATGAGAACGATATAAAGTCGACTTCCGGCTTATATTAATTATAGAAATGACAGCAATAATAGTAATAATATTACAAATATAATTTATAATATTAAAAATATAAAATTATATTAAAATGCCATCTTTGATATATTTGCAACTAACTTGAAATATATGACTAAACATTTGATCAAATTTAAACTTTCACTGACGTTTGCTACACGATATCAATTTAAACCTCTACAAATTATGAGTGCATTGTCTTAACGGCGATGAAATACAATCATTGATAGATTTTAAGTACATGAATTTATTTTACAGAAGCTAATTATGTGTATTTTGTTTTTACATAAAAGCATAGGAAACGTAAAATATTATTTAAAATCATGAGTTTTTTTAAAACGAAATAAAGTCCTTTCACGTCCACAATCTATCTTTTAAACGGTAGTCCTTTATGGTTCAAAAGAAAATATTACCAAAAAATTAAAGTTCCATTGAATGTTTAAAAAAAGCATAATGTTATTAATTGATCAGTTAATCAATTTCATAAGACTATTAAGTTGAACTATATAGACTCCAGGTCCTTAAAGAATCGAAGGCAAATAAAAATTATTCCCTTATATATATATAATATATATATATATATATATATATATATATATATATATATATATATATAAAGACATCCCTATATTAAAAGTGTAATTAAAAGTCAAAGCTAATGTTATGTAAGGTTATTTAATGTAAAAAGCTTGTTTTGGGAAGAAAAATATCACGTAAACCAATAGATTTTGGTGCTGGAGTAATGTCAAAAATTCCCCAGTATGAAATTATAGAGTGTTATATTTGAAATTCTTCTAAGATATAAAATGACATTGAAATGTTTGAAAGTAATTATTAAAAAATTTGCAAGATTTAAAACTATAAAGAGCATGGTTAATATGGTACTGTGGTTTTCATCATTTCTGATTTAGAAAGGTTTCTGTGTTCTCTCATGGATGTAGACATGCTTTCTTATCACTTGAATTTATTATTTAGAGTGGAAATATTTAAAAAAACAATGGACAATACTGATTTTGACACGACATGCTTTGTATAGGTATATACCACTAATGTAAAAGACGGCCCACATAAGCGCCAGTCTAAATGTATAATATGCGCAAAGGTCCATTATTATAGACTACACTACGCTGGAGAAAGACAATTTATCAATATGATACTGAACTTGATTAAGTTAGATATTTAATGAGGTATTCGGCCAAATTTTAAAAGAAAAATGATAGATTTCATGCTAGAATATTTAGAATATCAAGATTATTGATAAGTGATACGAGAAGACGATTTAGCTCTTTGGTTTTCTATTTCGACATTTGAACTGCAATTTCATTTCTCCAATTGTCGGGAAAATATAAAGCGTCAAATAATCACGACACCAAAATTGTTCAGCATTTGTAACTGTTTGCAAGAAAAGAAACGGGCATTTGAACTGAAACCAATCATTTTGCGTTATTTGTTTCTAAATTTAAAATAAAATTTTTTTGTTTTAATGGTAACATTCTCATGGCTATATTCTTGAGCTAAATTCATGCGTTTATTTAAATCACGAATAAGTGCCTACTAGTTTACATGCAATTGGTGCAAACTTAGTTTTTTATAATTTTTAAATTCATGGCTTGTTAAATTTTGTTATCTACTGCTTTATTATTATTATTATTATCATTTTTAATAGTATTTGTAATTAACTGTAATACACAGAAATAAGACCATTGAGTACTCGAATTACTGTTAAAAATTTTAGAATGTTAAGGAAATACACAGGTTTCAGTGCGGTAGAAATATTTCATTTTTCACCAAGTATAGGCTCCCGTACATGCACCAACATTATTTTCCTGGCAACTGAATAAAAGAAATTTAATGAGTTTAACAAGTTGAAAAAAGATTAATTAGATTTTCATAAAATTTTGTCAAAACGATACATGTTAAGTAGTTTATTTATTTTTTGGACATACAATTACAGATTGATTTGTAAAGTCAGGCGTAAACCAAATATTTCTTCATTTTATTAGTATTGCTCTGTCAATGATGTTAGGGAAAATTAACTGTCCGTTGTCATGTCCATAAATGAATGCAAAAGAATTTGTTGGCATAACAACCTGCGACAGGTGGATTTAATACGCGTACCTAATTCTCTAGTTTACTTATATTAAATAATTGTAGCTGGATTTTAGCATATCACAATTAAGTCCAGTTTTCAAATTTACCTGCATGGAGCAGTTATTTCAAATTTTCTGAAACAATACTAAAAATATAAGCTTAATTGTGTTATTTTTAAATTTACTTGAAAATAATCCACAATTTCTGCTTCCTGTTATCTCAAAGGACAAATAAATTAATTACTTTATTTTAAACAAAATCGAATAAAAAAATTTAATTCGATCTAATTGACCACCAATGAAATAACAAATGCATGAAAATTAGATTTGTCTATGTCATATTTTTTCACCTGTATAAATTAAATTTACAGGCTTGTTTTGAATCTGCCCGTTTTTCGAGATAGGAAAAATTGTAAGATAAAAGTTAAAAGAAAAAAATATAAACAATAGTTATATTTAAATTATTATTGACTGCACGGGTAGTGATAAGAGTTATTTAAATCAATTTTGCTAGCTGGTACGTGTGAATGACGGTAGTTGTGCTATGTTGTTCGACAACTGGCTAAATTCAAGTGGATTGGTGTTTACTTCATGCTGGCGAACTTAATTTAAAAATTAGTTTTATTTGTTTTAAACTGTGGTCGTTCTATTATTTTATAATGCTATTAATCATTATAACTAATGATTGTTTCAATAAAGCTAGCAATATGTTTTAAAATAAGAGTTTGACAAATTTTGCTTTCGACTGTTTATGCAACGTGTAGGATATTTCGTTTACAATGTTTGGCTAAATTGGATAGCTGATAAAAGCATGGTCTGGTAGAATCTCTAATCATTGTGTAACAAGCATCTCAAGGTGCATGACATGATCTGTCCAGTGAAGCTGGAGTTCTGTTTGATAATGCATAGACCTTCAGAACTGCAACACGACGTCCTCTTCCTCCTAATTTCGGAGGTACGCAAGATAATGTTGATCTAGAATTTATTTGCGGTGTCATCACACGGAGTGTCATAGATAGATCATTATTATACGGTGTACCTCAGGCATAAAGAGACAGAAAATGTCACGTTCCAATATTGAAGGCATGTGTAATGTCAAATGGATCTAAAGCTCCATTGGCCGGAAGACGTCGTGTATCTTGAAATGAAAATCTACTTGACGAATTGGTCATCATCTACCCATGCAGCTAAACATGATAAATCAACATATTTTGATAGAAATCGCAGGTTATAAATATCACTTTTGGGAAGATTATCTAGGTGTTCAGGTTTTAATCTTGCATTTAAAGACAATGTTTTGTTTCATGCACAGATTCAGAAATCAATTAGCCAAGAGATAAATTTTGCAATTAGTCAAGTATAATTTTTCGCACAATACTCTATTGACATTCATTCACATGAATAAAACATACCCATAACAATGTAGGGTTTTTTTGAATTCACTTAAATTTATTTTTCTTCCGTTGTTTTGGAAGCTTCATTGATGACAAGTTTTTAATTTGAACATAACTAATTGGCATTGAATAATTGCAACGTGTAATTAGACCAATTTATCGATTATAATAATTTATGAAACACACTTGCTTAATGTTTAAGGCTGTGTGTGTCAATTTTGACCTTATAATTTCACCGAATATTCTTCTATACATATTTATTAAACATTGACATGGTTTTAAAGTAATAAAATCCAAATTTGTAAGTCGCATGTCGTGCCAAATTATTGTATATTCGCTTCTTATTTAAGCATGTTGTATTCTAATCGACACTATGCAAAATTAGGTGACTACTGCTAGACAAAATACTAGCAATAATACTTCTCGGAGATGCTAATGATTTAAGTATTGTACGGCCTTAAATACCTTGTCTAATTAATATTACAATATTTTACGGCAATTAAAATTCTATTTTAGAAATGATTTCAGACAGTCATACCGTATTTGTGCTTTGGTAATTTTCGTAAATTGTATTGATCTGCAAAAACTAATTATAGAATTTATAAACATAACATTACAAAATAAGCTTGCAAAGGCCCAAAAATCGGAATACTTCTCACGCTTCTCAACCACACATAATAAAACCACATCCACATTAACTAAAAAAATAAAATAAATAAAATTATATATATATATATATATATATATATATATATATATATATATATATATATATATATATATATATATATATATATATATATGATAATTCGAACGACTTTTCCAGGTTGCGTTTACAGAATTCTGGGCTTCTTGGTTTAACGTAATCAATAATCGCCTAAAAACTAATTAATTGGACATGAGAGTTACTTTAAATTTCCTCCAAGAAATCTAAAGAAAATTTATTTTGATGAGGATTAGAAATCTATTTCAATGCTAAAGAAATATTTTTAAACAATGAAGAGACAACTTCCGACACAAATATTCTCTAAATTTAAACAATCATTGATTTTTTTAATAATCAAGTTTGCGGTCTTGATATAAGCACCTGACCCATTAAATACTGACATATGTAAGTAATTAATGGGTCAGGTTCTTATATTAAGACTGAAACCTTGATTATAGTAATTATTATTACCGCCCACGCAACCAATGTTCATTTAATCATTGCTTTGTTTGACATTCAATTGTAATCTTCAAATTAAGTATATAATGACAGTAAATAAGCAAATCTTCTTAATACTGGCAAGTAAAATAGTAGCATGCTGCTTGAAATACTTTTTATAAAGTAGAGGGAATTAAATTTGGTATTAGTAGATTTATTACATGAAAATGAATAAAAGTAACTATTTAGCATTTGTCGTGATAATCACAATATTATACATGAGAATAATACAAAAACTGCTGTGTATTGAGTAATCATAAAGTAAACTCGTGTTGGCATTTCCGTCTAACGTGTATATAAACGGACTATATGAATTGTCAAATCTCTTCAGATATAATTCTAAGTAACATTTACTCTGTTCGTCTTAAAATAATTGTGCTATAGAGCTTAAAATGGGCTTTGTAAGTTTCACGAAATCTGAAATATTAACCAAGAACAGTATGGATTTAGTTTGGTATCGTATATGCTACTTTTATTTATAAGTAGTATCACGTAACAGTACATTATTTAAGCCGAGATTCCATTAGGACATTGTTTATACTACCCAATGAAGGATCAAATGGCTGCATCGGAGATTCAACAAAATTATTAAAATTTTGTTTGAGGATTTGAAATAAACAAAATTTACACTTTATCTAGATGCACAACATTTAAACTTTCGTCGCAGAATGTGGTTTTACAATGTTGTAAAACTGGGCTTTATTTTAAAATCATTAATAGTTTAACTTTCAGTGATTGTTAGATTTAGTTATTTAAAAATGCTCAATACCTGGCATTGTGAAGCAAAACTTGATGTAGTAGTGCTCACCAATGTTCCGCATCTTTCTCAACGTTCAATAAAATATAAGAATATAGCAATAACAATAGCATAGTTGGAATTTTAGATTAATCTTAATTCATTCAGATTTGATTTTTAGATCTGCTCCATTGACTTGCTTGAGGATATAGGAATGGTCTGCTGCATTTTGATGAACAATAATATATAATCTACATAACTTTTGTAGATTGCGCACTGGTCAGTTATACATTTTATGCCCGTTTGTTCAAGATGGAGCATGCATATATCTACCAGGAGGGGTGCATTGCAGCTTTCCATAGCTACACCATTGATCTGACATCATTATTGCCACTAAAATGTTGATTGCACGTTTTTTACAGGTTAGAAGGAGGTCTTTGATGTTATTGGTGTCTAGTGAGATATCTTGAGGCTCATTCCTAATCAGGTCACGCAAGATTGTCGATATTTTTCCCAGTGGAAAGTTCGTAAATAAGGGTGAGACGACATGTGGGACCATTTTGGTCTGTAAGACGTTATTTCACTTCAGTTAATCTGACAGTTCGAAAGAATCCTTGATGGCGTTTTGGTTTATGATATTTATTAATGGTTTAAGTGGTTTGCAGAGAAACCTAGATGGTTAATGTTGTGGTGCATTGATCATTGACTTAATGGGTCGCATTAGAGGCTCTCTTTTATAAATGTTAAAAATAATGAACATTTTAGTAAATTTTACTACGTAATCCATTATGGCAAAAAATACTTGTATTTTTCGTATCACATGCTTTATGCAGGCTCAACATTTGTTCGTTTAAGACCACAAAAACTAACTGTCAATATACATGAAGGGATACTAATGATTTGCGAAGCGGAAGGTCCTGGAGCTTCGAAGCCACAGTTTTTGTTTGCTGAAACCGGCCAACCTGTCACCACAGATTCACGTTATCGCGTCACGTCCTCTTCAAATCAACAAATAACACTGGAGGTTCCGGGCGGTCTTGCCAGAACTGCAAAACCTATCAATGTTATGTAAGTAAGACAACCAAATAAATTCTCGCGTTATCTGATCCAGGACAAATTGTTTATCAATAGGCGATTATTTTAACTCCTGCTAATGCTTTCGCGATCACAACCTCACTCTTTGACCTCCTACATAAGGTGGTTATCGTCAAATTCTGTAAAAATTGATATTTATATTTCTTTAATTTATTAATATAGATTATAATTGCCGACTGAAACTGATACTTAAGCATAATTATTACTTCTTATTAATTTTTCGATAATGTGTTTAAATGTTTTTTGTTTAACTTACAAAAATCAGCGTACTTTTCTCAAAGCTCGAGGTTTTTTTTATGGTTTGTCTAGGTTGAATTTACAATCATCTATGCTCAAATACTTACCATTGCACTATTCATGCGAAATATGTTAGATGGTCTCATTTCCCCAAATTGTTGAACTATAAAAGTTCTAAATATGTATTTATTTATTGTGATGGTTGTGTACAACTGTTTGAGATAGATATTTTGTTTGTTAACTGGTTCGTAATGTATAAGCCAAATGCAACTTACTGGTTTCCATAAATCAGCTAAATAATCTCGATGCGCGACATTCTGAAAATGTGAATGGCTTATTACGGAGGAGTATTTGCATCCACTATGAGCTGAGTTACTTATCGTTAATAGTTCGAGGAAGGTATTCTTAAACCTAATTTTATTTATTATTAACTGATCGAGTTATGTCTCCATCCATTGAGTTGTTTATTTTTAGCCAGTCGAGATAGGTCTCTTGTTTGCATACTAGGTAGTAGATTATACACCACGTAACAAGCTCTCAACGTACGACATTTGTAGATAGCATACGAAATAGTTTGAGGGAGAATTTTACTCCATCCTTAATCTGAATGATGTCTAAATCACTATTCCTGTTACATCTCTTTTACACTCCCTTTTGGGAAAGGAATAGGCTAGGCTTTCAACTGTGTTTCTTTACATCTACAAATGTCCTCAACGCGCTACCATCTCAGATTGAGTAGTGCTTAGGCTGGGAAATGTTTTTAACCGTCTCTGAACTGAGGTTTCATTAATTCGTTGTTCGAGGTAGGTATCTTGTTCGTTCAGGTATTAATAATGATAATGCCATGGTACTACTTGCCTTACCTTACATCACCAAAACGCTTTAAATGCGCTATATTCATAGACAGTGTATGTATATTTTTTTCAAAATATTCACTTCTTTCCATCGAATTGTTTATAATTCACAGCTAGATGTCTCTAGCTTATTTAATAAATGGTAGCATTAATGCCACGTAAAATGTTTGTCTCTGTAATTTTTCGAAATGCTATCTACTCACGACTTTCTGAAAAAACAACTAGTTGTCTCGCCACCGAATTTCTAACTTTAACAATTCAAACACGTGTTTGTTTACTAGTTAGGAAAATATTGTTCAAGTTTCACTTAGGTGTTTCAATAAAACTGAAAAATGCGCTCTACGTGCTACTGTCAGAAATGACTACGTCTTGTCTTTGGAAGAAGCCACAGTCAACTGAGTTAACTACGTTTATTAGTTCTTGTTTTTCCTTTAACAAGTTATTAATTTATATGATAGAACAGATATGCGCTTCTTTAGATCAGAAAAGTTATGTCAACGAGTGCATTTCTGGCAAAGCATACATATTTTTCTGCTAAGAATTTTAAACACCCCATATTTTGGATTACTTAATTTACACGGTTGGAATGAGTTTTATTGTTTCGCATATGATGTAGCTTACATCCGATAAAATGTATTTTTTTAAATTGACTTTTCGACCTTGGTCACCAATATTTCGTATTTTGTTCCACTGGTTATAATGGCAGATTCAAAGCAGACAAATTCTGGACAGTACGTGAAGAATTCCGAGTAAGATTGTAGCAGGTCTACTGGTAAATAACCATTTATAACTTAAGCATATAATATGATTGGTTTTAACATCAAGATCGCAGCCTTGATTTATATAATTGTTACCACAGCCCACGCAACCCATATTCGTTTAATATTTACTAATGTCGAAAAAACAACAAAATTATGAGAACAAATGAACCATATCTTCAAAAGACAAGTTTCGCGCATTTATTACAGCCTTTTTTCCTACTTGCTGTAAACGCTGAAATAAGATTAGAGTGTAATTTTCAATGGTACACTGGAACTTTAGCCGAATTTCTCGATAAATACCAATTTCTTTAAATGCATTTCTCTGTTGTTTGCTTTCACTCTGCTTCATTGCTTTGTTAATCACACTGACTGCATAGAATATGTTTCTTGTATCCGTTTCCTTGCCATTATTTTGTCTCCTACTGACCGCATTCATAATATGGGCTGCAAATAATTTCTAGATGAAAAATTATTAATGTTATGGCTTATAAAAAGTCCTGAAAAATCACTCGAAAATTGGTGCCGAAATATTATTAAGAAGAATTGACTAAAAGCACCTCCATATTTGAAATATATTATCAAATGATATAAAAATATACATTTACTTTAATTTGGTAAGACATATCTTTGGAATATGCAGCTGCATTTTGGAACCCAATTAAAACAGGTCTGCCCTGTATGTAACCAGCTGTACAAAAAATTGTTGCGAAATATATTTTCGCACTGCCTCCTTTAACTTAAGAATCGCGGTTAAAACTCGTCTTGAAAAATATAATGGTTTGAACAATGGTTATTCCATTTAAGGGGTCGATATGCCTTCAATGGACCTGGAAAATTATGGTCATGACAAAAGGTTTGGGTTGGAGTTATCTGAAATTACCTAGCATATTGTAATAGCGCTTACGGTTATATTTTTGTTATTCTTTACATTTAAAACAATATATAATCAATTACAAAATGAATCACAAGAAAATTCTCCGTGTACGGTCTGGTTTAAATCATTGACTGCCGAAGTAGAAAAGAACCGATGATTACATTGATATTTTATCCTTTTTATTTAAGATATATATTTTCCTGCATTAGCAAGTTAGACTAACAAGACAGTAATTTGCAAATTGATACACGTAACCTTATTTAATTCATTTGTTTATCTGTTTCGTTTTCTAGGTATGCCGAGCTTTGTCCGGACCAAACGCGTTATTGTAAATTACTCAAATGTTCTCTAAGTTTTTAAATTCTATATTACTTTTGAGTTGATAAAGTTGAAAAGACGCGAAGTAATCCTGAGACATAGAGCTGCAGTTTTAAAAAAAAATAATCCTAAATACTTTTGTATGAATAACAATATGTAAATTGCTAACTATACCTGTTACCCTATTTCTTGTTTTTTTAAAAATGTTTGTATATATATATATATATATATATATATATATATTATATAATTTCCTGGAATTTACAGACGATATTTATCGTATACCATAATTTTGTGTTGCTGCAATTGATGTCGTCAAATATTTGGTTCTCCAGGTATTCCATTCTAAATTAACATACATAGTGCCGTTCAAAATTCTACCGTGCGTTTTGCATCATTGAAGCAAATAATTTAATGGCAAAACCTACTTCATCAAACTAATTAATCGTTACGTTGTTTTGTAACGAAACATTCTGGTTTCCGTGTTTGGCACCTCATCGAAATAAAAGAGAAAGCTAAATATTTAAAAATGAAATACTGTGCCGCCGATAACCTATGGAAATTTTGGTCTTAATGCTTCATTTTGTGAACAGCTGTGTCTCGTCATCAGGTCACAGTGCATTTGGCGTCATCGAAGTGACTGGTCCTAAGCCATGCAATCCAGGTTACCAGCGCTGTCCTTTGCCAGGTGAATCGGAGGATCAGGCAACCGGTAATTGTATTCAGGTAGAACGATTCTGTGATGGTCGACCTGAATGTTTAGGTGCTACGGACGAAATTTTGCCTCGATGCAAAGGTCAGTCGAATGTTTTCAATTAATTTTGGCACGAAAGCGTAAATCGTATAATCGGTTTACCAATAGATGAAAAGATATCAATACTTGTTCTCTGGTACTTTTCTTAATAATCCAAAGAATAAGTGATTGAAATGTGCTTTTAAGTCCCAGTTCATATCACTGTCTTCCAGGGCAACGTGCAAATTTCTAATAAAAATTGATTGATTTCAATGAAAATAAAACAATTTTCAAAAAGCGGATCATTTTCACAATAGAATAATTAGGATCAAAGATTCTTATTAAATTTCGGCCCTTATATGTCAAATGTTTTCCCGCGCCACACATTAAGTTATCTTATTGATATTCTGATTGGCAATCAATAATTAATTATGTTTAAACAGATAGGATTTGGAACAGAAATTAATATTCGGATCATATTACCAAACAGAAGTTTTAAAGCAAACATTCTGCAGTGTTTTATTCTAAAATCCATAATTTATTTCACAATGATTAATATTAATGGAGAATTTCTGCTGCACAGATTTATTTCACAAGCATGTTGATTTAAGATCTATTGTAAATCTTTAATAACAGTTTTAATCGTTTAAATAAGCATTTTATTTCCTATAGGTAAAACTACAAAACAGCAGTATTAGGAGATAAATTAAATGAATATTTTGCAGTTTACATGTATTTTATAGTTTAATTTTGGTGCCGATTTTGGTTAATGGAACTATAAATAATCAGTTAAATTGGTAGATAAAGTTTGCCCTTGCTCAACCGTAGAAAGATAAAATTTATATGCCAATATTTTACAAAACAGGAATCTGATCATAAGTTGGCAACTAAACCAAGTAAATATTAACGTTTATATATTTAAACCTTTAATGGTAGTACCATTTCTTCACAATGTAATCCTGGTATATTATTAACACGCATTTTACTTCAATAATTAGTCGACTAAAGAAATCTCACTGCGTTTATTAATTTCCATGCGACAAAATTAAGATTTAATAGAACTTAATTAATTTTAATGTGCCTACAGTATCGTGAAAAATGACTTAAAACGGCCTATTGTGACATAATTATTTTAATTTCCATCTTTTAAATTTGTTCAAAAACTGTAAGTAACATTATTTCGTATCTTTAGGCATGAAATATTTGCAAAATATGATGTAACTTTTATGATACATAACATGAATACTGTCGAGCAGTGACAGTGGTAATATGTATGTCCTGTGTCTGTTTACTACCACAAGTCTACTAACAAATTTTGGTAATTGCGCTATTATTTCAACGTTTCGCCTTAACTTTTCCGTATTTCCCTGTTCTATATTACCTTCACATTCATTTATCTAATCTTAAATGGAGTTGACATTTTATGCTGGGCAACTTTGAGGTAAGTCTGTGTTCTTGTTTTCACCCACAAAACATGGCAATCATATTAACTATGTAACTGCTAAGAGTTGTTATTGGTTCAATTATGTTTAAACTAAACCAACCCTGTTTGTTCGCACTACGAACTGAGTTAACACACGAATCACTCACCAAGGAGTTTCATTAACAAATTATGTCACTTTTAACTGGGCTTATAATTTAGGCGTACCGCTACTGCTTACGCCTAGTGTATTTTCGATGCGTGGATTTATTTTTCTACCATTTTACGTATCTCTCTGTACTGATCCCGATAAGCCTGGATTTAGAAATATGTTTTGCTTAATTTATTCAATTGCAATTGCCAGACGAATATGAGAACAGCTAACGTTTATATCCATAAATTTTGCTATTAATTTAGTTATTTACAAACACAAATATGGAGTTTGCATTAAAACTGTTTTTGACTATTAATTCGACCATCGTTAACTAAAGTGATTTCTATTTTTTATGGAAACGGTAACACGTTTTCAATCCTTAGCATAGATAAAATTTGAAAATGTAAATATGCAAACCGCTTTCTTGTCTGCCCTGTTATATATTCCAACCACTTGAGAAGTTAACAAACAGATTAGTTGTATGATTGATTTGAATATGATAAGTACGGTAAATTGCATAATTGTGTAAAGTCTGAACAATTAAAATTAAGCTATATTCTTGCCTGTTAGACTAGTTTACCAAATTTGCATTTTAACTCGTTTGCCTGACAAGTAATTAATAATTGCTAGCAAAGTAAAATGAACGTGTGGATAATTTGTAAATGCTTTTTATTTGGTTGGAGGAAATTTTGATGAATTGGTCGATGGAAATATTGAATTTATTATTGTTTAAACATTTTCACATTTAAAAAAACACTAATTTGACTAGCAATTGGAATACTATTTCCACCACACGTGCCCAATCATACTTGATGAATAAATAATTTATTTTGCTTCTGGTCTCCACCCATTATTCCATTATGGCAAACTGTTTTCAGAGGGAAGTAAAGATCCTGTTGATCTTAAAAATGGCATATATAGCGTACCGACCCACTACCAAATTCTGCCTAGACCCATTCCAAGACCCATTACACCATTTATGCCTAGACCTCAACATCCTTTGTCATCAACATCAATTAATTCCATAACATCTATTAACCAACGACGGATTCCGCGCCACGTCATACTTCCAGTCGTGAAATTGCCTCATCCTCTAATAATATACCCGCCAATGAGTGCGAAAAACATGTCCATTATTCGGCACTCGCAAAGCAATTGTGCTCCCGTAAGTTGTGATTGCCGATGCGCGGGTCTGACGCATACGGCAAAATCACGATGCTCAAGAACAGAGTGTTGCACTCAACCAATTTCTTGTTGTCAAAGGTGTTGCAGAAAGCAAGCCTACATGGTACACATTCCAATGATGAATAACACATGCAATTATAGGAAGCCGAGGTGGATTCACAAAGGTAAGTCAAAATCACGGACTCAACGACATATAGTCGAGAGCTCGCAATTCAACCGTGTGAAAATGAATATTTTTGTCTGCTCAGAAATATTCGTCAGCCGAATTCTATCTAAAATCAATAAATTACAGTGCGCTGAAACAAAAACATCGTAAAGAAACATCCTTATATATATATATATATATATATATATATATATATATATATATATATATATATATGTGGTTTTGTAATCCGTCATTTAGTATTCAAAAATATTTACCACAGTTTAGTATTGTTGGTGGAAGCACATTATATATTTAGTTTTATCTATTCTTCCGGCAATGAATAATTAGCAGAATGTTTGGTCGATTGAAAATGTATTAATTCTACACAAAATATTGGTGTTATATTTCGATTAACTAAATTTAAATTTCTTAAGACGTGCAAGCATTTCAACAGATCCACAAAATCTGTGACTTGGGATTGTGAAGTCATGTTCTTGTACGATTAATTCTAGATGCGCACTTCCAATGCATCCTAACTAAATTCAATTTAGTTGCTCAAAGGCATTCGACTAATATAAAATTAGATGGGTGCTTAATCCAGAATCATGATTTCAGTTTTATGCAGTTATAGTGAGATAGTAAAGTATTTAATTTACTAATTTATGTTTAAAAAGCGAATGAAAATTGAATTGTGTTCAAGTTACTCCTACATCGTCGGATATAGGATTAGATATTTAATCACGTCTAAACCTTTAATACGGTAGCTAGCATGGGCCCCAGTTTATAATGCTTATAAATGTATGCTGAAATTTGTGTACTGTAATATATTTTGCGGGTTTATTAAGATTTGTACCTTTCTACTTCTTCGGTATCTGCGATATCCACTTAGATTGCTTCAGCAATTCTACATAATACGTCGAATGTAAGGCAAGCAAATTGTTGATGCCTATCTATGCTAAGCATAACTGAAAATAGCTACGTTTAGCTAGCATCGAGGTGTAAACCCGTAGTTACGTCTTTTAAAAGTAAATATCACTAAATTCAGAGTATAATTCTGAATTAACTCAGGGAAAGTTTTTACCATGATCTATTCTGTGCAACCGTAGCTTGCGCTAACTAGATGTCAATTGCTTTGCTCCAAGCACCGTCTGAAAAGCCGCTTAATATTCCAATCGAAGCAACTATTGTGGATGGCTTGATCTAATAATGATTTACAATAGAAGGTAAATTTTGCAGCAATATTTTTCTGTTTCTCACGCCATCTATTTTTCTCTTTAAGCAATCGAGTTATGTAGAATTGTAAGATCTGCGTGAATCTGCAGGAAAAGGATACTGAATGGAAAGGCCGCTTTAATTACGTCTTATTGCCATGGGTTCTTCTACAAACTACCTTTTGGAACATCTGGATTTCTATTTGTGCTCTGTTACTAGCTCTGTTTCGGATCACGCTATTTAAACAGGGTATATAATATTCAGTGTCAATAGATGATTTCATTATTAGAATGATGTAGCGTTTATATCACAACAGTCTTAATGTGTCTCTGCCACGTGTTTTCAACAGCTTCTGACAACCGTAATTAAGCTCGTGGGCTGCACGTCGTGAAACCTAATTCGCTAAATAGATAAGGAGCAAGCATTTTATTTGATACCCGAAAATCTGATGCTCTGGGAAAATGGTGCTTCTCAACCCCAGCAGATTAGAAAATAATTTCTAAATTTAAACAATTCGTCTCTACACGGAATTTGCGAATAACTACTACTTTCCAGACCAAACATAGCTAACAATACAATTTCAAAGTTATGCGATAGTCAATCTAAAATTTTTAAAACTCGAGTTATTAATTTTTTGCTATTAATTAAACAAAGGTAAACTTTCAAATTATCCACGTCTTAATGGAACATAAACGGGTAATAATAATTACTTTTGCTAATTTTTAAGCGGGATTTTACGTACTGTCCAGAATTTGACGCGAATAGTTAGTGAATAGTTATCAATAACAACGATTCCAGTCTAGTGGATGAATTTATTAAATGATTGCGCGGTGCGATCGTTACATTAAGAGTTTGCCTGACTTACGTTTTTAGGTTCTCTTTGAAATTTCACTTGCGCAAAGATCCGATTAATTCCCATTTACAAGTACACATTCAGTTCGTCTTCGTGATAGCTGAATGCTGATTCGTCCCATTCCTCCGAAGGCTCAACATCGTTCATACTAAGCACTGGAAATAAGGTACGTTTTAATCTCCGTTGACTGGCTACCTTTTGAAAACGAAAGATTCACTAATTATTTTTGCTTAATTTTTGGCACGATTTCACGTACTGTCCAGAATTCGCCGCGAAAAGTACGTGAATAATTCTCAATAGGAACAAATCCAGTCTAGTGGATGAATTGTCTTTTCTAAATTATACAATGCCTAGTTTATTCTGTGAAATGTATGCACAGAATGGGATTGGCTTTTATATCAAAATCAAAACTGTGATTTTTACTGTTACCATTGCTCGCCCAACCAATACTGGTTTATGAGACACAGATGAACATTCTAAGGCATTCTTTACAAATTTCGGTTTGTTCAACTTTAATTATTTTCTCATTGTGTTGCAATTTAACAGTGGTATGCGCCAGCATATTCCTTAAATATAAATTAACATTAAATTAAGACAATCAAAAGTACTAAAATTGATATTTTTTATTGCGTTTGTAAATTTTATTTTAACTTTGCAATTTAAAATCTTATATAAATGCTAATACCTTTGAAACCACAATATTTTTTACATGACCCCTACATTTTTTTAGTTTTTAAATAAAAACACACGTGGTCAAAAACGAATAATGGATTGTCATAAAGTCACGTGTGCTATATTAAAAAAATGCACCGGACGAGCGAATAACAATTTTGAAACTTGGAATCAATTTACGCCAACGCGTATTCATGCCCATCTTTAAATACGTTATTTGAAATTTCTATTTGTAATTTGAATTGAAAAATAAATTATGTATTAAAGCATATATTTATTATAAAGTATGTATACACAGCCCAGTTAAAAATTTAAATTTTCTTTCGGCTGTATTATGGGTTAATTAATGTAATTAATTTGTGTAATCAAGAGAAATTAAATTCATTCAATGTATTAAAAATGCACACACACACAATGAGCTTTATAATTTACCATGTATTACAGTCGAAATTAATCGAAAATATAATAGATTTTCTCAAATGTGATGTATATATATGCCTTATAGTAAGTTTATGCTTCTGTACACGAACTTTATACGAGTTTAAATTGCAAATGCATGAAATTGACTGAACTAAGTTGTATAAATTTTATTTTTATTTGCCATTGAAGAGCTTAAGTTCATTTCATTTTCGCTCTGCTCCGTATATTTCTTTTATTATGACAGAAGAAAAACTGAATTTGAAAATACAAATTCTCGACGCTCCCTTTCATTTTTATCATTTAACTAATAAACTCGCATTAAATATTTACAGATTCTTTATCAGGTTTCAAGACTCACCTACATCCGCGCAGAAATTAAAGTTTTGTTTCGTAAACACCTTTTAAATATTGAATGTAAACAAAGTTGTAGAAGGCCTCCGAAAACTACATTGGAGCCATATATGCTTCACAATTATAAAACGAATTGCATGCCTTTAGTCCAACTTAACCAACTAATCTTTACTGAACACTATTGGATCTAGTACATTTAGTTATTTTTCAGAAAGAATTATGTTTCTTTCAACCTGTGACTTATTCTGTTCTGCCAACTGTAACGTACACAACACACAATTTCTGTCTTTTAGTTAGGCACTTAAATTTGGTTGTGAATTTGGAGTTTGGGATTGTAAATTATTGAAATTTACGCGCTTCATTGTACGCATTTTAGTCAACAGGAAAATTACGTACTAAGCTACATGAACGCATACAGATGATGCTCATAGAAACCATTTTTGAACTATCTTACCTTGACAGAAAAGTCGATCAATAAATTTTAGTTGCTTCTTTGGATAACTTTATTCGAACTAAGAATGTATAACCAGAAAACGGCCTAAAACACAAAGTTAACTGAGCTAACTATTTCATTTGACATGAATTTTGTAGTCAATTAATATAAAACTTACAACAACGAGTAAATTGAAAACCATGTTAGACTAATTATTGTAAAAAAGCGTCTAATGACGCATAAAATTCCTGTAAATTTTGGTCAAGAATGTTAAATGACGACATTGAATTTGGTTCCCTTGACGTCGTAAAGAAGCAGATTAGAAAAATCTGATATTTCAACGGTTTGTGCGCCAGTACTGGATGAAAACTCTTTTCGAACAATCTATTTATGCTAATTACTTGATCGCATTGCATTATAGGATTTCATGCCAAGGAAATGTCCTTTAATTATACATGGAAATGATTAATTTATAAAATATTTAGGTTCGTTGGCATAAACATTCAGAGAGCTTCCTTCACGAACTTTTATTGAAAACTTAAATAAATATTTTTAGCTTTGCATTTTATGGCAAATTGTTTGCATTACATATCAGGACATTCTTTTATTCTACTAAGAATAACCAGATTTCTATCATTGTGACAGACATCGCTTCGGTTTCTCTAAACAGGAACTGGTGCATACCTAATATTTAACAATCATTTCTATTTACATGTATATAGCGTGTGTTACTTAAAAATATATCTTTTTGACTGAAATATTTTAACTACTTTGTTCTTATGTTTTTAAAATAAGGAGAAGCATGCTCTATGCGTCTTTAGCATCAATTCCATTGCCAAAACTATCTATATCTATAACCTTCATTTGGATCATTTGTCTATTAAACGATATTTGTTAAAAAGGAAAGGCAATTATATCTTCGAAACACAAAATTTCATATATATTTTAATTTACGAAACTGAAGCATCCACATGCTATTCGAGTTTTTTTTAAATTTCAACCTCACAAGTAATGGAATTTTTTTTAAATTCAGCAAAGCCCCATGTTTTATCAGATTGTCTACACTTACAAAAATCTGACAAATTATGACAATAACTTTCTATAAAAAATACGTTATTTGTTTTTTTTTAAATTGAGAAAGCATAAATATATTATAAGAGCATGCTTGTCGAACAAAATTATAAGGGGATTTTTTTAATAATAATCAACTCATCAAAACAAATCTCTTTCACTAACAAATTAATACGGAAATGCCATATGCATAAGGCTCATTATCTTGCACACATCATACGAAAATAAAACAGATGAAACGAACACACACATAGCACAGACACAAAGCTCACCAGTTAAAAATTAGTTCATGCTTTTTAGTCCTTAGGACTGCAGACAGCTGAATCCGCTATTGACAGCTTCCGTGATACACAACTCCACTTTTAATTTTTGATTGGAAATGACAAAAGTCCATCTTTTGTTGAGTGTAATTTGTACGAAATATGTTTCGTCTAGTGTGGTAATCCGTTCACTTATTCAGCTGCAATTAATTTAAAACTAAATAAAAACAACTTTTGCAAAACTGGATCAATCGAAATTACCTGATCTGCATTATGACTAACGCAGTTATTATTCGTGGTTTTATTTCTTGAACAACATATTTCGGCTGATTTTATCAGTAGCCTTCATCAGTTGGTCCATCCTCGCCAGTTATACAAAACAAACTAATGAAGCAAGAAGAAAGAAAACTACTGGAATTGTAACTGCGTTAGTCAAAACGCAGATCAGGTAAATACTTTAACATTTCTGTAGATTTTTTTCTTTAATTATAACCTAGTCCTGAATAAATAGTTTCCTGAACTGCAATTGCAATAGTATAAATAATCATCATTTGACTGTTTGATAGCACGGCATTCATATTCTGAATTTAAGTTTAGCTCGCGTTTTAACGTCAAAGAGATTGATTTTGTGTGAGTAATTATATATTCTTGCTTGCGGGGTACTAAAAGATTTTCAATTTTGTGTTTGGTGTTGGAATGTGTAACGAATAAGTTCAAATAGAACCAGAAGGATAACCAAAAGTTAGCATGAATGAAAGGTATAATCTCATTTTCACGTAACTTTCATGCTTGGCATCCAAGTAGACAAAATTTCCGCTTAAATGAAATAATATAAATTAACTTCCTGCAACTTTACAATTCTATATTGTTGATTTATGAACATGTAAAAACTGGTAAAACTTATCTCGGAGTTTCTGCTATATTCAAAATGGTAAAATAATTAATGAACGCATTGGGCTAGAGTTTTCTAAATCATGCAAGTATATATTAAGTGTTACGCACATAGTAACAAATTAGCTCAGTCGTGACCAGAATGATACACCAAAGTCAGTTGGAACGGAAAGTATAATCTCATGTACATTCGTTTCATGCTCATTGGCAACTCATCAATAAGAGCCTGTATTACGCCCTTTAGCCACTATATATTTAAATGAGGAATGTGGGATAATAGGACGGTACAATCTCAGCATATAAAGTCTCGAAAATGAAACTTCCACGCTATCTCACTCTATAATATATATATATATATATATATATATATATATATATATATATGTATACAGAGTACTAATACTGGCTATTGTGTCAGTAACCGATACCAACATCATAGAACCGAAAAGGTACATGGTACTAACACTATGGTTGCCGAGTCGGTACACGGTACCAACATGATGGACATTAAAATATGCATAGTTCACCGAAATTGAGAGTTACAACTATTTCTGACCACCTGTTACTCCGGTAAATCCATACACACTGGCCTTGACCGATATCACTTATCACATTTCGCGGTAAGCATGACATCACTTAATTCAATATATAACAGTTAAATGCTGTTTGTTGCGAAGAGCTGCATCTAAATCATGGTTTAAAAATAGGCTGTGCAGAAATGATTAGTTGAAAAATACTCTTTGCGCTGCTAAATAACAAAAGACGTTTGTGCAAGAACTATACAAAAATTTTCATTTTGTGTTTGTGAGTTTGCTTGTACATATATGTGTTTATATACCTGTGCCTCAAAATTTGCATTCTATATTTTAATATGACGAGTGCATGTTAATTAACCTGTTTTCTTATGTCCTTTTTGATTGTCACGCATGTTTTCAATTGAGTTAAGATATACTGGCGTAAATTTCCTTTTGATCAAAAGACTATCAAAACCAATGTTAACACTAGTCATTGAAATAATTTTTTTCTTAATTGAATGTCATAAACATATTTAGTTGAAGCGAAATAAAGTGTTTATCGTGACTCTATAGAAATTGTTCATCTGAAGTTTCAATCAAAAGCACTCTGGTGTTTCAACCAAACATTATAAACGCAAACTAAATTAAATTAAAATAATTAACCATTAACACCCAGCGCAAAATTATATTAAAGATAATCATTATACGTATCCATATAAATTCGATTACATATATATATATATATATATATATATATATATATATATATATATATATATATATATATATGTTAAGTTTTTCGAAATAAGCAGGCCAATATCCACAGTAAACAAATTCTCAATTGGTCAATTTGTTTTACTTTCCATAAAACTATACATGTAAATTACAGGGTGTCAGTTTACCTTGACCAGTGTATAAGATATCAAATGCAATTTATCAAGTAGATGTTTCCATCTTAATTTCTGAAGTGGTGTGCCATATTTGATGTGGCCGAGATTTTATCCGAAGGGCTTTTGCTTCAGAGCCTTGCCACTCATCCAGTACGTCAAAAAACGTGCACATTGCATGGCATTTTCCTTACTACGCCAACTAAAGATTTGGGTCAGTTATACGTTCAGGTGAATCCTACTCAGAATCGCTTCGAGAAATTATATAAATAAAAATTGGAGATCTGCCATTTTAAGGCAGACGCTTCGTTATCTAATGAAGTGATTTTGTATCATAAAATAATAGCTGGATTGTATTATATAAATATATATATATATATATATATATATATATATGTGTGTGTGTGTGTGTGTGTGTGTGTGTGTTTTGCCACAATTAACGGAAAAGACAATAGGACAGTTAGTTTCAAATGTAAAAATTGTCTATTTCCAGAAAGGCATATAAGAAAATGGATGCGCTTTTGCTTCATATTACAAACTTATTTACTGAAAAACGAGAACACACTAATAAATTTCATTTACTGAAAAAAACTAATCCAAAAAAGGGTAATAAAAATTTGTATACTTGTCCACAAAATTCAAATAGAACAAAAGAAACTAAACACACATTTACGTTGGGCTTCGAACCCCCAATGTTAATGCCAGCTCACGAAAAAAAATTTGATTACACAGTTATGGGCAATGTCTATATTTATTGCGATAGTTTACAATTAGAGTAGCATACTCGCACACCTACCAGTAAATGAAATATTAAAACGATTTTTGACATATCGCATCATTCACAGGACAAAACATGGTGGTTGAAGAACTCATAAACAAAGACAGTTGCAATATATGCGAACTCCAAAACAGGAAGAAATGTATCACTACAGCGCTTCTTTGCCTCATTACCTTCGCAGTGAAGGCGAATATGAGTTTGTCTTTTATCAAATCTGCCAACATTCACGTAATAACTCTCATAGTTATTTTGCTCTAAACATTGTGCCAAATTCAAATTTCGGACCAGAAATGAAGCCATTAACCTTAAGAGCATACTCCCCGCAAACCATATCGACCAAGTCAAACCATTTTTCTGGTAAAGAAATAACACAATTATAGTCGTTAACGCCTGCTGACCCACCAAAAATTCGCTCCATCATCCTAAAGGTGTATTTGTTTAATTGAACATTCGGCAGATTCGAATGGACCTGCAGAATATAAGCCAGAATATAAGAGTGAGCCATGCATAAGATAACGAAGCAAATTTGTCGCGGTTTAACAGGAGTTGACAATTGCAAAGATTAGGTTCCAAGGGTATACTTATTTTCTGCAAGCCAACAAAACACTTTCCAATTTTAATTATAAATAGGTTTATTAATATGCCTATCTATTTCTGGGATATTGGGATAAATAGACCTTTTTCAATACAGTGCAGAACATACATTTTTGTCGTGCTCTGGCAGGACTATGGGGCTTCCAATCCCAATGCAATACTTCATATTTACGTTTGTTCTATTTCAAAATTGTAGACGAAATTTTTCTCTATATATTTTTATGTGGAGCGTTAATTTATTTTTAAAATACTCAATTCTTGTTGTATAATTCCGCAGTAAATCAATTGATGACATGGAGAGAAATCAATTTATTTACGAAATTGCCGTGTTTTAAAATTCAGATCAAGTAATATTTTTTTCTTATTTGAATAATAACTATATTTGTGATGTCAATATAGATCAAATATTGCATAAACTGATTTCCTTCTTTTTGGTATTCATCCATGACTTGGCCGAATTGCAGAAATCAGAACTTGGATATGGACTCGATTCATAGTCTTTCAAATCACCCACTATAAATATATATATATATATATATATATATATATATATATATATATATATATATATAAAATTGTTCAATTGTCAAGTTTCAAATCTAATTTTCTGAATATATTGCCAAAATTATACAATGTTAATATCAAACCAAATATATTCAACATAAACCAATGGGATGCATAAGCATATTGACTTATTTTTAAAAAAATTATTCATTTCTAAATATATCGAGCTTGTTAACAATCATTTATATACTTGACTATATTTTTATTGTTCCTAAATCATTTTTCGTTTTGATTTTTGTGTTTATTAAAACGAAAGTACATATCGATATATAAAATTATATATATATATATATATATATATATATATATATATATATATCCGTTTTTTATTTGTCATTTTTGTGCAATATTGAGTTATATTTTGAGATATACGTCACTTTTATTTGTAGGAAATTTAAAGTAAGCACACGTTCAAATTTTCTTTGAAACACTTACTAACAGAATAACAATATTATAATTTGTGCCAGTTTTGGTAATTGAAGCATAAATTTTCTTAATGGTTCGACATAAAATATTTTAACTTATAACTTCCTTTTTGGTAAATAAAAATTGGTTTCAATGATAAACGTTCATCAAAAATATTCCAGAAATTAATATCAAAATATTTGTATACTTTTGATAAGCAAAAAGCGAAACGTTTACATTCAGAGAAAATGAAAAATATTAGAACGTCAAATGAGTTACATGAGTCGCCTCCATGTCAGGCTTAATGTCGAGGTTTGCTTTCCTTATTATCGGCGCTTCATCAATTGCGAACTCGTTTGCGTTGTTGCATTTGATTGGTTGCCTAAAAGAAATATATAATAAACATTCGCGTGAGGTTTTCAAAAATTATTCCGCATTTGCAGAGGTTTTTTGGCATCCACAGCTAAATCACAATGATCTATTTCATTAGCTTAAAACTCCCTGGTAGATCAATCAATGTGATCCGATTGTACGATTGCTAATTCATATTTCTAAACACTATTTAGTGTCAACTCAGCAACTATTGAAGTTTAACTTCATTTAAACAAAAAATAGCCATTAAATACCTCTTATTCTTATTTACACAAAATACGTAAGTAATTTCTCATCATTGTGGTTTCGGTATTCGTCTTTTCCAATTCTTTTTTTAATTCCTCTTAATAAATGAATTTATAAATTTTACTGGATAACATTTAGACAATTAATCAATTTTTATATCTATTATATTCAAAATTTTATAAATCTTTTTTACCAGCATATCTAATTCTTTGAAAGAAATAACTTACAACCCGTTTTCCAAGTCCTTGCTACTAATAATGCGAAAACTGCTATAATGCAGATGCAGTGCATACGATATTGATTTATAGAAAAAATAATTTTGTAATCAACATAAAAACCATTTACTAGCTCATCAAAGTAAAAAAATAAATCTGTCTTAAGCGTATCCTAACGGAAAACTAATGCTCTTCTGAGACTTGTTGAAAATTTAAAGCAGTGTACGTGACGGTGAGCTATTTTCTATGAAAAGGGTAATTGTAATCAATATAGTGTAAAGCAGTGAGTAATATGCGGTCTGTTGACGTTGATGTAACTGTGCCAAGGTAAATCTCCGCTAAAACACAAGATAGGTTGCTTCCAATTGCCACACAATTTACGTTTTATAAATTCAATTATTGAGATGAAAGTGCAAGAGTTTCGTATATAACAAAATATGTTTCAGCCGATTAAGACACGAGACAGAAAATGATAATAACTTCCGGTCCAATTCGTGATATTTTAGGTCAATAATTTCCTCAATTTGAGCATTCTTTTATCTAACACAAAGCATAAAACACCATTATCTCATTTTAATATTTTCTTAAAAAAGTCAGTTTACAATCTGTAATGAATCATCAAATAAAGAATTTATGCGTAATTTACACACCTGCTCAAAAATGTGGACGTACAAGTTGGATAGTGCACGAACCTTGCATTCACCATTTTTAATAATGTTATGATGAGAAAACCGACTGCACATTTACTATTTACTAAGTTAAGATGGTCAAAACGGACCTTTCTATTGCAATTGCACTATGAACATTTTAAATTCTATGTTTTTCTTTTAGCACAGCTTTTCCTATACTAGCTAATGAAATTTATAGAGAAAATTTGTTATCTATTTAAATTGCTACTCAGTTTTAATACTTCGGTGAAATGGATTACTTGTTCAAGATGAATTTTACACTCCTATATATATATATGTATATGTATATATATATATATATATATATATACTATGCTTTTAAAGGCAATGGGGAGGCACTTGAGGATGAGGGTATGTATATGTATGTATATGTATATATATATATATATACTACATATATATATATATATAGCAAGGCAATTAAACGGATGGGCCATATGTATGTAACCCTGTATATGGCATATATACCATATATGTATATCTATGTATATGTATATATATATATCTATATATATTACACGGTAACTTCATTCGTCAAACGAAAACACTTTTGATACTAAAGTTTATGTTTACTTGCATCCAGTTGAGCCAGCTTCAACAAACATTCTAGCGGATGAGCAGAAAATTTCTGCAAAACAGCTAAGCAAACAGAATAATTACCATTATTCACAACGACAGAGACGGCACGGAAATATTTGCCAGAATTTTTTTTCTGTGAGTATGGTGCTAACCCTGACGACGTAGCCGTAAATGAAGTCCCGAATTTTTTTTTTAAAAATCGGAAAATATTGGTTTATTAACAATTTCAGAAAAACTAATTGTGGACGGCATCAGAGTTACCTGACAAATGAGAGCCCATCAATGAAGTGTCAACAAAATTTGTGCACCTGAAAATATAAAGAAATCAAAATTTTACAGAACAACGACTGTAATCAATTATTGCGCAACAGCAAGATTCTTATTCAAATTCAAAGACACAGAAGGGTGTTACATCAGCGCTGCAAATCTCACACTGCACTATCACCAGTGTGACAAAATAAAACTCATGAAAATGCGATACGAATGAAAAAATATCGGGAAAAAATATTCACACGCAACAGCTAACGAAACAAACTCCCGATAAAACGCAATCTATCAATACAGGAATAAACAGATCTCAAACTTCACTTTGTAATACAATAAGTTCGCCACATATACACATAGACACATTCGTGCACGCAGGCACAAATCAACCCGCAATAAACCAGCAACAAGAGTTGTAAATAAAAATGAAAATGAGACTGGATCTCATTCATGCAATCATATGATAACCCAAAATATTTAAAATTGAAGGGTTTCAATGTATAGTTAAATATTCTCGTAATAACTCTTTATTTATCCAAAATAAACATAAACTTAGCTATTAAGTATGTATTATGTTACTAGAAAATATGCATTTAATATTCAGAGGCTATGGAGATATATATATATATATATATATATTATATATATATATATACATTATCTCTCAAATATCTACTAATCAAACATATCTTTATATATAAAGTGGAAAGCAAAAACAAGATAGAAATATGCGAACATAGAGAGAGAGTTAAAACGCTGAAACCAATCAAATTGCGTGCGCGTCACATCCAGATCAAGCTCAATGCTTGCTATGCGCTTCCTGCTTACATGCAAATCCATATATATAAACTTATATATATATACTAGCAGCATATATATATAGAGAGAACGAAAACATTCGTTTCCGAATTAAAGACAAACCTACACACGTCAAAGAGGCAATACATAGTGAAAATTAAACATTCGCACGCCTGCTTAAAAGAAATATATACAACAATAAAATACGAATTTTTCTCCTTTACTCAATAAAATTTGTTATATTATTCTATCTTAGTGTGTTTAACCTTCATTTTCAAAATATCTGTTATTGGCCCGGGTTATGGTCATATTTTCCTTTTCTTTTTATAATTTGATGATATTTGTATGGAAGGTATTTTTCGCAAAATATGCATATTTCAAGTTCGTGCATTTAACGTATTTTAATGTAGTTTAAAATTTTATTCTTTTCCTTTCCTTCATATTATGCCTCTTATTTTTATTATTACTTTGGTATTTATGCAAAAGACAGAATTATTAAACATAGACACGGTGTATGTTTAGCCATTTTAAAATCAGGGGATGCAGGTTGGTTGAAATGAAAGATTCTGTCATGAAGTCGTTCATCATTGGAGTTTACTCTACATAAATTTAGTTATACAATCACTTGTTTAAATGGAACTCAACGTAAAGTCATACGGCCTTATAAAAAATTTTTCGTATGTTTGTTAATGGAGGGTTGGAGAAACTGTTTAGATATTTGATTAGAACAGGATTATTTCTATAAATCGACATAGATTTTTTATAAATAGATTTTCAACTTTAAAATAATATTGATATTTTTCTATATTGGCGTAAAAGTACGTTTGGTTGGTGCCTAATTTTTCCATTTCGGCGTCACAGCACAGTATCTCTTTAGTTTCTTTAACGTAGTTAATTGCCTTAATACAGCATTCATTGAGTTACTTTTATCCAAGAGTATGGTACCGAAATTAGGTTAACACAAAATGCAGCAGATTTACTAAAGCAAAAATAATTATGGAAAACAAACAGAAATCTTCTTTTTTTGATCACAGACCATAACTGGTCATAAGTGATAATAAAGGATAAGAAAATTTTTAGACAGTTGCTTGACAAAGCCTCTAACATAGAACTGGTTATATTAACAAAATTATGTCCCAATCTAATCGTTCAAGGAAACTTTTTTATGATGTGTGTCGGTCTTATCTTTGTAAAGCACTCTTATACCATGTTAATCATCGAGATAAAATTTAATGCGCAGTTAAGTGTTCATAATAAATAAGAAACGAAACGTGAACCCTCGTAACGTAAGTTGTTGATGCTATGTTTAGTCACTAGGACTTCAAACCATAAATCGTCGACCAGATGGCGCTTTTAAACTTTTGCTGATAGAAAGATTAATAGCAAATAAACTCCGAGTATATATCGTCAATCTCTATTGTAAAAAAGCAGCCTTGTTATTAAATTTAAATATATATCAAATGTTTAACGATTTAATAAAAAGTAAGAGAATAAAATTTAGTAGAGTTATATAGATGATTTTTAAATTCCCCAACCCTCCCAAGGGATTTTCTAAACGTATTATGTAGATTTTGCATGATTATCTATGAAAATATTACAAATTTTAATTCTGTTTACGTCAAACAAGAAATATTACCGCAGATAATGTTGCCAGAAACAATCACAGTCGACTCGTATAAAATATTTCAAGTTACCTGTCAAGTTGACATGCCCAATCGTCGGCCAATTATGACCGTCTTTACTGGGGGTGCACAAGTGCCGATATCTCAGGATTCGCGATTCGTTGTGACAAGACCTTTTACGAACATCGTTACTGTAACTGCTACCAATGGATTATCTCCAGAAGAAACAGGATTACAACTTATGTAAGCTTTTTTTTCTTCTTTGTTCATGAAATTGAGTGTAGGCTATAGACTAACAGAAAATTGAACTGCATTTTATTCATTAATTGCCGTTATTTTTACGTCCTAAACTTTGGCTTTTAATGTCTTGTAAGTTCATTCCTGTATCGCAAAATCTTAAACCATTTAACCCCTCCATATACGTAAATCCTCGTATGGGCTACAACGAATAACGAGTTTTAAATGAAACAAGCATGGCACGACTTTTAGATGGTTAAAAATGTGGCAAATTATATATTAACTACTGCAGCTATGTCCTTAATAAAAATATTTGAAATAACATGAACAAAATTTTACGTAATTATAAAAGATATTATGTTTCAGTAACAGTTTGACAAGCTATGTCAAATTAAAATGCAAGATTCAATTTTTACAATTTTTTTCATTTGGTCAGAAACAAATAGTTAAACTTTTATAATTAAGCAAACATTGGTTGCGAGAGCAGAGGTAACAATTATTTATATCAAGATTGCCATTTTGGTATAAACACCAGTATCATAATATACATATGTTTCTAAGTAAAAACTAAGAAATGTATAATGTAGAAAAGGCAGTTTATTCAGTAGACCAGTTTCGTCCTTATTGGGAACTCATCAAATACTGTCCAGAATTTGCCGCAGACAGTGCTCGAACCTGGGCACATCTGCTTTGGAATCTGTTTCTCTACATTATACAAATGACGGTTTATACTTTTAGACACAATTTTCATTTGTAAACGAAATAATCCCGTATATCTCTTTTAAAGAGTATTCGCAATGCGTATTAATTAAGGAATCATTTCTCGTATGAGCCAGTTGGCATTGCATGTATTCTATTTTTTTATATTTGCAAACACCCAACGCCCATTCTAGATCTTTCACAAAATTTTGCCAAAATATGATTTCATGTTGGGTTTTGAAGGCAATAATGGTATTGAATGAATTTTTGTGTATCTAGAATGCAGTCTCTCTCTTTCGCTTCCTGGTTGCATTTTCTGTTTGTTCTAATTTATGAAAATATTTAAGAGTTTTATATCTGAATACGTGATAAAATAATCACAAGATATCTTTAATTTGCCGAACAGTAGTTTGTATTTTTTAGAAGCGTGTATTTGACTTATAAAAATATTTCAGCAATTGTATAGTATATGAGTGTTCTGGCTAACTAAGATTCTGCCCAGTGCCAGTTTTGTTGCTACTACGATTGCTACTAATTTATTTTTTGATTTTTTGTTGAAGTACGTATCTATCTAATGTACGATGTTCCGCAACTCTTACAAATTAAATACGGGTTCAAACAATTTATCCATTAAAAAAGTGTATAATGTCGGGTTCTTATTAAATGCTTTTTCTTATTAGCCATAATCGGTTATTTTAAAAATCCGATGCTCCATGTTTTATCATTTCAGTTCTAACATTCTACAAGCCGATTTATTCTAAAGGACTTACTGTTTGCTAGATACTTCTGTGTGCTTAAATGATCTGACCTCTTATTCATTAAAATTATAAAATAATCTGTCGGTGTATCTATTTGCATTTCTATTTGACGCAAATCTATTTGTTAAAGTAATTTTCCTGCTTTGCATTTGTCAAAATTAACAATTTCGTACAAGAAGATTGAGTTGATTTGAAATTTTTAATTTTCTCTCCATAATAACATTATCTAAATGTTAGTAACATTATGAATGGATGCTAAAGCATTTCATGCCACATTGTAGGCTAATATGGCAAATTACCAAAAATCCGAATATAGCTGCATGTTGAACTTAAAACAGCTGGTTAAGGAGACAACAGTTTCGCTATAGCCAAGCAGAGTTTCTCTAGACATCCCATTCCGTTCCAGGCGCATTTGTTTGCTGTTTAATACAAGGAATGACAAAGATTTGTAGAACGCAGAAACTGTTATCTGTGCTAATCTCACTACGTAGTTCAATAAAAATATATAAATAAATTCGCTGTAAATTAACGACATTCTGCAGCTATTCTTTAAGAATTGACAAACTGATTACTCCACACTCAAAATGCAACGAATTTAATAATGCAGAAAACTATCTAATGTCTAATGGCTATCCTAGACAATTGATTAAGTATATTAATAAAAAGAGAAAATCGAAAGACATAGACGTATTTCGATTCTGAAAAAAAGATTTACCTAACTATCCAATTTTTTGCAAACGCTGCTTCCCACACGCAAACATAAGAATCAGGAGTGTTATTTAAGGTTTCCCATTTGCCTTTACCAGAATTTAAAGAGAAACATCCGTTAATGTCGGCCTTAAATATAATTTAGCAATATTCAAGAAGCGAATTTTAGAGCATTCTTGACTACACACATCTATCTAAATAGAGAACGTTTCCGCTACACCTGAGCACGTGGTTTATAACAATTATACCCCAAACCACTCGGATTTAAAAATGTTCTTCAAAACTAACAGCGTAAAGGAATTGCGTACTGTTGAGGTTGTTGTTCGCAAACTACTTAATCCTCGGCTAAATATACAAATAAAGTTCGTACATGATTTGAACAAAAACGAGTAAATGCTTGTGTAGGTACACGCGTTTGTGCATGACTCAGAATGTTCGTTTCCTGCTTCTTGTTTGTTGTTGGAAAATGTTTGTTTAATCCAAATTTAACTCCTTTGCTTACCAAACAATTGACTATATAAAGAACCAAATAATACAGTTAAGGTTGAGTTTTGGCGATAAAAATTAGATTTTTTTCTGTGTTGTACATACTTGCTTTATAATAAATATATGCTGCCATACATAATGTATTTCTCAGTTAAAATTACAAATATAAATAGGTTTATTTTATGTGCTTATGTGTGTGATAGTGTACGCGTGTGTTTAACGTTTGTTTGTATTACTGTGTGAGTCCACTTTTTTCCCGTTCTTTAGAAAAATAAAAAATCCGTCGAAATTAGGCACAAATTATTTCTCCAATATTGCTATATATGAAGGGGTAGATGGCTTTTCTGAACTGTCAGGTATAGACACGCTACAATGTCTGAAGTGACTTGGGTCATTACCGTGTTATGTTTAACGAAACCTGTGCCTTCGCCATGGGCATTAAGTGTCTAGCCTAGCGGCCGTGGCTTATATTTGTTTTCGCGGAATTGTCAATATACCGATAAATATAAATGGATAAATTAATAAATCGCTCACAAGCCAACTAATAAGATCAATCTTATATTTTAAAGTACCCACCCATAAAGCCATGGTTTACTTATTATGTATCTACTCGTTAATACACTATAGGAATGCTGATTATGATTGATCCAGAGGCATGACAAATAGTGGCCAGTTGATTTCATTTGTAGGGAAACAAATTTTTAAGTATACGAGGACGATTAGGTGATCAATGATTGCGCGGATGGTGGAAAAATTCTTTACATCAAGTTTGCGAGTTTTAATTAAACACCAATCGTATTGTATTCAACTAGATGTCGAACAACAAATACAAAACTACAGTCAGTCATGCGTACTAAAGCATTTCAGACTTCCAGGATCACCATTAGTTTACAACGGCAAACCGACTAGCGGGAATCAAACCACAATGCATATATATATATATATATATGAAAAGTACAATGTATGCGAGAGTACTTGAGAGAGCCGCAAATATAATTTCGTTTTTTTTTAATATATGCATTGCTATTTGATCCTCGCTAGTCAGTTTGCCGTTCTAAACTCATGATGATCCTGTATGGTTGAAACGCGTCATTACGTATGACTGACGGTAGTTTTGCAATGTTGTTTGACAACTGGTTAAATAAAATGGAATTGATATTTACTTCAAGCGTGCAAACTTGATTTCAAGAGCTATATGTGGACGTGTTGAAAAATAAGGAAACCGCATTATACAGTTGACGGTTAGGATTCGTTAAAATATTAAGGGGGTGCGGCAGGGTGGCTCAGTGATTAGAGCACCAGATTTAGAAGCACGTGTGGCCAGGTTCGAGCCCTGTTCGCGATGAGATCCCAAAAAGGCTTTTCTACACTATAGAATGATCATTTTATACTGACAAATGTATGCACATAATGGGTCAGGTGTTTATATCAAGATCGCAACGCTGATTAAAGTAATTGTTATCACCGCCCGCATAACCAATGTTCATCTATAAATATTAACATTGTTTGTTTTTATTTCCTAGAAAATTATCTAGTTTACGTAGTGATTCAGAATCCTGGCATTTACTGGATTCAAATACAGTTTTTGACCAATTTAGATAATTAAGCACGCAGTAGCGACTTAAAAGCATTATTTCCCTTACTAAAAGTGAAACTGCGCTGAGGAAACTTATTTTAAATTATTGGCAAGCACGTATTTCAAATCAGCCTTCCAACAGCAAGCGACTATGTTAGTCTAATTCAAGAAAACATTTCGAAAGAATAATTCAAGTTAAAAATTTAATTTATATTTTCTTTGAATAAACAATTCGAAGGATTAATTAGAGTTCAAAGTTTAATTTATTTTTTTTAAACGAAGTATAGGGTAAAATTAACTCTGATTTAGAAGTCTTTAATAATATCTACTATCATGTAGCAAGTTTGTTTTTAAATTTCAATGCAGATTTTTATCAATCTGGGTGAGAAAATTTTATTTATCGACAATACTTTAAAATAATTCTGTCTATTTCTGTTAATCCTTCAAACAAATAAAAGGTGCCGTGTGGAATCAGCTAAACATCCAGGTTCTGAAATTCCAGACGAAAGTTCACAAACCCGTATTACAAACATCAATGTTATATGGGCCTGTCGACCCTTCGAGAAGAAGTGTGCCACGGTTAACCAGTGCGTGAGAGCGGAAGATTTTTGCAATAGTCGTAAAGACTGTGCGGATGGATCGGACGAAAATCCATCGATATGTGGCGGTAAATATAAAAAAATTTAAAAGAAAATTTAATGTTTTAAACATACTTATAATATGCATTAATTAAGCATCATCAACATCGGACTAAATAACATTTTAAAATAATTATTATATTCTTCAACTAATAAACTTCCCCATACGCAAAGAAATAAATTAAATAAAAACAAGATAAACGACACATCTGTGAATATCCAAATCTTGCCTTCAGAAGTAGGAAAGCGCATTTTAAAAAAATTGTTCTGTTATGTTTGGTAAACTAACTGCAAATGGTAACATCTTTCCTTATCTAAAAGTCGATGAAATAATGTTCTATTAAAGTGTTCGTACGTGAAATATACACCAATAATTAGTTTTTGAACTAATAGCGCTTTTTAATTTTCCCCAGATAATAAACTGACAAAAGTGAATCTAATCAAAATAACAAACACGCTTTTTTACAAATCAAAATACAAATAGTACAGTTTGTAGTACTACATGCGTTTTACTCAACCATAATTTCCGCAGAATAGATTTTTTTTTATTACGATCAAATAATTTTATATAATGCTTTACTGCTTTAATAATAGTTTAACGAAGAAGCAATTTTTGGTCACGCGGGTGAAGAACATTTGTTGTTTTTAATTATGCGAACCCTAGAAAATCACCAATATCAATTCTTAAGATTGTGCTACTGCCACCAATAACAAGTATCAACGCGTCTCAATCTTCTTTGCCCATCAGCATAGAACAACGTCAAACCGACAGATAACAACAAAATGTCAGTCTTATTACGAGTTATAGTTAAATACTCCCAAAATTTAAAGAACCCTTTATACTCAATTTTAATTCATAGTTCCTTTCACTTGGTTCACTTTTATCTACATTAAATTTAACACAGATTATATAAGGACCTGATAAAATAGAAACACTGCGACGTCTGCAGAAAGTTCTTCACTTGGT
This sequence comes from Eudiplozoon nipponicum, assembly GCA_029291075.1. Taxonomy (NCBI): domain Eukaryota; kingdom Metazoa; phylum Platyhelminthes; class Monogenea; order Mazocraeidea; family Diplozoidae; genus Eudiplozoon; species Eudiplozoon nipponicum. Next base: position 94,198 of record JAQBSW010002372.1, read on the forward strand.
GGATAAATAATGACAATTCCAAAACATGAATGCATTAAATCTGTAGAGCTAACCTCAACAATTTGGAATCTTAAAATTAACAAATTATGTTTACTGTGTACAATAAAACATAAAAGTATTTCCCACGTGGAGCAATTTACGCTAGCCTTATTAATTATTCAATTAATGTAGTGATGCCACAAGAAATATGCGAATTAAAAACATAATTTGCCTTCCTTTAATCTTCTCAAAAGGTAACGCTCCTTTTATAAATTGTGTTCTTATTTACAGTCCTGTGATCATGTTAACCTGTTGCTTTATCTTGATTATTTTCAGTCAAATAGATGACATGCTACTTTTACTAGATAAGCAAACGAAAAATAAATTCCATATCATCTGTTCTTATTCCAAAAAACAAATGAACTTCTAAAGAAGAGTAAAAACAAATTGACTATGCTATTTTTACAACAATTATCTAATTTATTTAATTAATAAATGAAAGTAAGAAGACAGATATGCAATCAGTGACGATTTTATTAAAGTTAATAATTTAAAAAATCAAATATGCAATCATTTAATAGGCACAAATTACATTTACTACGATAAAGAAAAAAGATTAAAACTTCCATCAATCGCAAATAATTTAAATACAATGGTTAAATACAATTGGATTGGTATTTACTTCAAGCTCGCAAACTTGATTTAAATAATTGTTACCACCACCCGCGCAATCAATTATTGTTAAATTTAAATAGCGGTAGTTGTATTTTTAAGCTATAATTTATTCATAGGCTTCGTGCATTAATAAAATCCTCAAACATGAAATTAAAAAATTCTATATAATCGTGGATAAATATTCACAATTCCAGGGCATAAACAGTTTGAATTTTTTAAGCTTTACTATTCAAGTAATAATCTATAAATTACTTCATAAGGTTTACTGTGTTTATTAATATAAAATAACGAAAGCCAATTTGAATTCATCTCTTGATAAATAAACTGCAAACAAGCCTCCTTTAATGCCATATTAAATATGCGGATAAAAAGCTTCTAATATCCTCCATTATTCTTCTTCAAGTGCTGTGTTCCATATACTTAATGTGTTGTGATAAAAATTCTTATATTTATAGTGACTGTTGCTAATTATTGATGAATTAACAGTGGAATTTAGGAATCGCTTCTTTTACGGGATAAGTGAACAAATAATGATATTCTGTAGCACGCGTTCACATTCATTATTCACTCTGAGCTTTAAGGATTTTTAATTCTTAATGATAAATAAATTTACTTATATAGATGAATGAAACATGTCAACGCTGATATATTTAATGCGAAAAACTTATTTTTATAATTAATAAATAAAACGGAAATATCTAAACAGACCTTGATTGGCCGGGTGTTGATAATGACTTCTTAAATAAATTTTTCCTTCTTGAATTGGGCAGAAGTTACATTTTCTATCATGTAGAACAACATGAAAACTTCCGACAGACACTCGTCATGCTGTATTTGGTTTTAAATAACTATTTTTGCTTTTGAAAATTTGGTTTTTCATAGAATTCGTGCATATATCAGGTCTTCAAGCATGACTGATATAATTTTTATCCACAACCGAGCAAGTTATGATTGCTCAATTAAATAACCTATATGAATTTGGCAAAATCTATCAAACATTTTGCATCGTGACCGCTTAGACATATTCCAGCTGACATTCCGGAAAATTAAAATAATGATAAGACATCTATTGATGAAGGTTTTATTTTCTGTTTTTAATATATTATATTTTATTTAAAATGTCATCGTCGTTCATCAGTTTGCCGTCGTGTTATAAAGATGAACGTTAAAATTCAAAACAAACAAGAACATAAAACTGACGGTAGTTTTGCATTATTGATCGTCTGGTTAAGAAATGGAAGAATTTTATTTTATGTTTAAATTAAATGACCATTTTTTCAGGACAGTTTAAATAGATAGTAATAATTTTTATTTTTAAATCGAGAGCATCTTTTAGAAGAATGGAAAAGCTTGCTTTTTCTTATACATTTTACAACTGCGATCATTTCTTAATGCGATATTTATTATTTTCCTTATTTTCCCTTGAAAGACCGACACCTCGTTGTTTAACGTTGTTCCTTTTTGGAACATATTATAATATAACATCTATTTATCTAGAAATTCAATTCGAAAAACAATAGCAAAACTGATACTGTACAAAATGAAAATAATAGTTGCGAATAAATTTCCGATATCCTTCCAATTTGAATTAATGCGAAACTTCATCGAATGAATGTAGCTTTCTCTAAAAATATACTTTGTATAGTTATTTTAATTTTTCTAACTTAATTCTGCACATTCAATTTAGCGGGTGTGCGGATCTACGTTTGCTAGGACAAATAACCTGTTTTATTTGCTACGATTATCTGAATAAAATCTTACCCATATCAATTTTATAACTGACAACAGACGTCATCAAAGAGAATCGTTTTAATGTCGATCCGTTCGCGAAGTTCGAATTACGCTGTGAAAGCTTTGATGCACGCCATCCACCGATCATGTACTTAATGCCAAATCGACAACCAGTTACATCTGATTCTCGATTTCGTGTCCATCGACCGGATGATAGAACATTAATGGTGGAAGTGCCAGGAGGATTAAGTGAAAATGATTCGCCAACAAGCCTTCTGTAAGTGATAATTAACATTAATCGTTAGTTCAGTGTAAGTCATTTCGTATAAAAGAAATATAATTTTGACATAATTTTATTTCATTTTTTTTTAATTGATAGGGCAATGAAGTTTAAAAGGCCTACTTTATCCAAGGTTTTGAAAAACAAATGTACCTTGAATGTAGCGTTACGGAAATGTGCATGCGGAAGCATCCATTCGTGATCGCATGTATGTGGGCTAGTGTGTTTCCATATGCTCAGAAAAGTGTGCGGGCTTTTCGTGTAGTATCTGTTCTTACGTTTATTGCACGCATTCAATGAAAGCACAATCTTCCTTATTAGTCAAACAACCCTTCTCTTCATTAAAATGTGCTAAATTATTACAGAGCCATTTCTGTCAGATTCTTAATTCTCTGAAATGTGAATGGTTAAAATCTAACAAATTTTTGTCAAAGAGCATGTCTACAGGATATGCTTTTTTTCTTAAAGGAGCTATTTGCAGGTTATTTAGTCTTTTAAAGTCGGTTTTTTATCGTTGCCAGATAATAATGAGAGACATACAAGCACACCGTCTGGACGCTTCAGTCACCCTAGCCATGTCCGCGTTACTGCTTTTTCTCAACATCGTCAGTAGGAACACAGAAGCAGTCACAGGAAAATCTCATAAGACAACGAGACTACGAGTCATCTCCCAAAAGTCCACATTTGAGATATCCAGCATCAGATAATAATAAAATTGATCTTTATATTGCCAACTGCATTGTTAATAACTCTTATCTATATGTAGCGAGATGAAACGTTACTGCATTTACTTTAGTATTTACGTTTTGTTATAAATATAGAAAAATATATTGAACAACAAATGTTTATAAAGAGGAATTTCAACGAAAGTAATAATAAATGTAAAGTAAATTGACTATTTATAGCCCCAGATTCCGAAGCAGACGTGGCCAATTTCCAGCCCTGTTTGTGATAAATTCTGGTCAGTATGTGACTAATTCCCAATAAGGTCGAAACGGTCTATTGTATGAATCGCTTTTTCTACACTCCGCAATACTTGGTTTATACTGACATATATACTTGGTCAGGTGTTTGTATCAAGATCGCAACCTTGATTAAAATAATTGTTATCAACGTCCGCGCAACCAATGTTTCTTTCTTTATATAAATATTCATTTCGATATCACTTCCTCATGTAGCATGGTATCTGTTATATAATGGCAGTTTGAGGATAGTTAGTTGGAACTTCAAGTCTAAATGAATGCCATATAGGCTCCACCTAAAAGAAAAATCTAACCAAAAAACATTAGTACGTATATAACTGAAAATCGTAAGAAATATGCCGCAGAGTGGCTCCGGTGTTAGAGCACCAGATTCCGAAGCAGACGTGCCGAGGTTCGAACTCTGTCCACAGGCAAATTATGGACAGTTTGTGACAAGTTACCAATAAGGACGGAATCGGTCTACTGGATGAAATGCCTTTTCTACACTATACAATGCTTAGTTTATACTGACAAATGTTTGCACACAATGGATCAAGTGTTTACGTCAAGATAGCAACCTTCATTTAAGTAAAAATTACCTTTTCGTTTACTTAAATTTATTTTTTTACATTTTTGGCAAAATATTTTTGTATATGGGAAAAGCCATTTAAAAAATGGTGAAATTTGTATCTGAGATAAAATGGGCTCTTTATTTAGATTATCATAAATTTTGCAAGATCTTTTATATTGATCAAAATGAATGCATTTAATTTAACAGTCTAGTAAAACTTTACATTTGCCAACATATTGCCAAAGTTTAATGAATTTAACATAATGATCCCCACTGCAGTTGATTATTATTGATCTTATTACGTGAAGATTTAATAGATTTCAGTTTACGATTCACAAAAATAATTAAAAAATGTAAATTCACCTGAATTACCACTAGGTTCACAGATCAAATATATAAAAGCAAAATGTTAGTTCTATGTAATCAATAATATGTAAAGATAGAATAGAATTAATTTTATGCTCGTGCAGTGCTGATAACATTTTCAATACGTTTAACTGCTTTCTTTTGTTTTTTTAATCTTTAAATTTCCGAGAATCTTAACTGTTTTTATATATTAACAAAATGATTTTACTTAATAACTTAAATCTTTAAATTGATAAATGAAGATGTAACATAAATTTAATATAACTTAACAGCTCATATGCATGATATTTTTCTGGCATTTTCATGCGTATAGTTTTTTTATACTGTCATGATAAACAATATGTTAGATGAAGATTCGGAAGTCCAAGTTTAATTCCATTAATACTAAACTGTTCACTATGCTAAACCAGGATGTCTTTCAAATCAGTCTGCTCAATTCTAGCAACAGCTTAGCAACATTCAGTGCTTGTTGAACCTCTACAAGATGCTTTATCATCCTAAAGCAGACGCGTTTTCATTGTCTGATTTCTATACTGAAGACTCATTATCTTCTATCGTTGGCACAGTTATTCCAATACGCCTGAACTCTTGTTATATTTCGCCTTAATAAGTCAAGAAAAATATGTAAAAAAGTATATTCTCGTGCACATTCGTTTAGTGATTTCTGGTGACTCATTTGTGGGATCCGGTATTACGCCCTTTACCCATTATATATTTGGGTGAGGATTATTGTAAAATAGGATGGATCAGTCGCATATACGAATGTGTAAACTTGCAGTAGTGAAGCTATCTTCATATAAAATCTTCGACAATACAATTTCAAGCTAACTCGCTATACGTAATATATCTACCGAGTATGTAAAGAGTACCAAAATTATGGGTGTTGTGGCCGTACGCGATACCAACATTATGGAATCGAAAAGTTACGTGGTACTAACACTATGGTGGCCAAGTCGGTAAATGGTACCAAAAACCATAGTGTTAGTACCACGTAACTTTTGGGCATCATTATGTTGGTTTCAGATACTAATACAATAGCCATAGTGTTGGTACCATTTACAGACTCGGTATATATATTATATATATATATATATAACGAGTTAGCTTTCAAGTCGCATTTTAGAAGACTTTATATGAAGTTAGCCTCACTACTGCAGGTTTACATATTCGTATAGGAGATTATACCGTCCAATTTTCCCACATTCCTCATAAAAATATATAGTGAGTAAAGGCCGTAATACTGGCTCCTACTGATGAGTAGCCAGTAAGCACGAAACGAATGTGCACGAAAGTATACTCTCCGTTCATGCTGTCTTTGTTTTATCCTTCTGGTCATATTTGGACAAATTTGTCACTTGGTGTGCAACACATAATTCATAATTGCATATCTATTAGGTCTCCGCTACAAGCAGTATCTAACTTTTAAATAAGTACCGACTTTTATACTAGGATTAAGGGACGAAACTATAAAATGTTATCAGTTTACAAAGCCTCATTCTACAATTTTTTGCGACATTAATTCTCATTAAACAGTGTTTATTTAAATATACATAAATTTAATTTTGGCATGCAAGCAAAAATTTCAAATAAAGGAAACAAATCTAAATAGGTTTTACATAACTTGCTCTCTCTTAACGTCATTTTGGTATTCGTGGTGATCTAAATGAACGATGAATTAAATAAATAAAATTACAAACAACATGTAAATATAGTCTGAAGTTAAAATAAGAAAACATAATTAAACAGCATATAGCACTTATAGTGTTGATGGTATAAAAATTATCCCAAACATATACATTAGCTCAACCGTTCATTTGAAAATATAAATATTTTTATAGCGCTAATGGCCACTTTGGAGATCTGCAATCAATAAAACTGAAAACGTGTGCAATTATAAACATTAAGTTCAAAGTTCAAACGTGAAAACATTATTAAAGACCAAACCACTATGCGGATGACAAACCAGAGAGGCAGTTCGCTATGTCAATGCAATACTATTCGCTAATTTAGCCGGGCACTCAGCTTTGTCTACATACATCACTACAAACTACAACATGAATAGCCAAATAAATGGATAAGAGTAACAAGATATTGTAATCCAGCATTTAAAACCTAACTGAATGTCACTTCTGTAAGACGGATATTTTGTTTAGTTACATCTTATTGAATCAAGCCTGAATCGTATTTTAGCCAATTTGTTTGACAGGTCAGTAACTGTGCCTTCGTTGGCACAAATTATACGATTTTGCAGCAGCAAAGAACAACTAAAAATAAGTTTATAACGTTTACAGATGCAATAGTCGTACAATGTTTGTTTCCTACCTAGTAACAGGACCAGAGGAATATCTTTGCGTCAGCGTGAACAAAGGTTGCGATCTCATGTGCTCAAGCAATTCGTGTTTAATGGAGATTCAATGTAGGAGATGCCTCTACACTCTAAACCCTTTTTATATTTCGTCAATTAATGTTGGGCAGTTAGAAGTTACAATCCTATGTTGGTATGCATATTAAAGCAGTATGAAAATTCATTTCTTATGAGTCTTTAGCAATGTAATTTAAAAGCCAACTCCAAAATATGTCCTATGTAACAAACTTGTCAAAAATGCCAACATAATTATTTTCGAGTTAAGCTGCATTTCAGCCAAATTTAAAACAACAATCATTCCGGGCAGCCGCTACTCCAGAGCGTGTTTCCAGTTTGGCCTCGGTCAATATCAATTATGACATTTTGCCGTTGCCTTGACATAATTTATATAAAAGTAATATATTCCGTATTGCAGAGAAAGAATAAATTTGCAGTTATCAATTATATAGATCGCATCTCATTTACAGTGGTTAGTATGAACGGTGTTGAAGCCTTCGGAGGAAACTCCAAACGTGACACTCGCACTACGCATCCATTCAAGTAATATAAGCCTATTAATAGTTACAACTTACACAAGAGTTCGATTTACCTTTCTGTTATTATAAAATGCAATTAGGTGCACCAGCGAAGGTACGAACAGTGGCACATTGTCCATCATTGAGGTTAACAAGCATTGCAGACAAGATCAATACTTTGCATGCCAGTCGGGCGATTGCATATCCAAATACCAGTGGTGTGACGGACGCCGTGACTGTGAAGATGGAACTGATGAACTCCCTGCCTACTGCCTAAGTAAAACAACCTTTTTGCTTTGCTTTAACTTCGCGATTTGGACATGTAATTTAAATTGACCGATACGACAACGCTAATATATCACTAGTTTAATACATCATAATATTCATAACTTTTGTATTAATCCGCTGATAATTTATTGCGTTTTCAATTACCCTTTAAATATTTTGAATGATGCTTCAACTTTTCAAGATGAACTTTAGTAGAAAGACATTGGTTTTGAAGCCGATTCACCAGCATTTTCTTGTTGTTTGTTTGCTTTACTTTCTTGAAAAATTTTTTTTTGGGACGCACGTTTGCTATGCACTGCTTAGTTTTGACATTGAAGTCTATTCAAGCTATATTTTATTCTGTATGATAAATTCCGTAGTTGTGACATTGGATTATTGTACTATTAAAACTACCATTTTCCCGTCTGAATATGAATACTTCAAGGAATGCCGAAACTTTTAACACTCACAAGTAAACCAAATAAGAAACTCTTGATTATTGCAATCTTTGGAATATAATTTATTTTTACATCATTATAAATGATTATGTGGCTGCCATCGGCATACATCAGATGGTTGAGATTATAAAGTATGCACAGAGCTGTGTTCAAATGTTGATCAAATCTGTTTGGCTGATATTGTTAGTTGATGGACACTTAGCAAAATGCCATCCTTATTTCTTGGTGCACAACTTTTCTATCCAGTGATAATTTAGGTCCACCTGATACTTAAGATCTGTCGGTTTCAACATATGCTTCATTGTTTGGCTTATCAAAAACCAGTAAATGATGCAAATTTGGTATTGTTTATCTTCCAGTTATCACAGATTCCCAAATATTGGAGCACAATGTGCTCTGTACTTGATAACAGAGAAATAATATATTTTGGTAATAAGAAGTTTGTTTAAACTTTATAATATAATTAAATAAGGGCCAGTGACGACTCCTGCACCAAACTACTTCGTTGAAATTCACCTTTCGCCGCCAACCGTCACCGTGCGACAAGGTGAAGCAGTCTATCTGACATGCAGCACACCTACAAACCCAACAGGGACGGGTGATATACTGGAGATGGTGTTCACTGATACCAACATGCCAGTCGAATCTAATCCCCGATTTATTTTACAAAGATGGCCAAATCGTCTTGAGTTACGTATTCCGGCAGGACTACGAACAGACGAAAACAATTTAAGAATAAGGTAAGAACATTATAAATTCATTAGCATTAAGTTTTAAAATGCAGATATCACATCAATGTCATGTTATAACGTTTTTAGCTGCCTTAAAATTTTAAATACGACATTATTTGGTTGGTAAACATTCAACTAGCTTTCTTCAGCGAAGCCAGTAGAAAAATAAAAGACTGTAAATAATTCCGCCTTTTTCAGTCGTTTATCAAAGCGTTTTCAGAACGTTTGTCAAAACAGCTGGGTTTAAATGTATTTTGAAGACAGATTAACTGCCTAGTCAGAGGCACACCAACACTGGTTTTTATCGTCATTTATACACAAAAGGGTATAGACACAGGAGGCTCCCAGATAAACATGTAGCCATCAGAAACTTTTTAAAATGTCCACAATCCTCTTTTAACTAAAGACAGCAGGATGAGGCCCCTTATTAGGAAAGCAATGTTTAACTAGTCATATGACATTTAGTTAGCTGGACAGTTGGTCTGATAAAAAAAACTACCAACTTATATTGGTCACGTTGTACAGTTAATTGAAATAAAATTGGCAACGAGCTTAGTTTTGCAGCCTTTGTTTTAAATGGACTTAAACTAGATTTGAAATGCCTTTTACAATAAAATGTGTTTGACTTTTTGAACGTGCTTTAATTTTTATTACATTATGATCTTCGGTTCCATGGGCGATGATAACTATTAAAATCAAGTTTGCAATTTTGATATGAGCATTACTCACGTTATACTGCTAAGTTTATATATATATATATATATATATATATATATATATATATATATATATATATATATATATATATATATAAGAAGGATTAGCATCGTTTGGCAACCTTCTCATTACACCCGCTATGACTTGCACATGTTATCGCGTCCAATGTTGACATTAGTCGGAAATCCTACTGAAGCAAACAATTCGATTTATTTTTACGATGGACAACACTATATCATTTTAGTCCTGGTAAAGCACCAGATAATGCAGGAAAGATGACTGTCTAATACGCACTGCTCCTGAAGACGAATATTTCTGTATTTCTGATGTGTTTGTTTGTACAAATGTTTGCTGCATTGTAACACTAAAAGTTATGGACAATACTTTACAGCTCAAATGCTAAGATAGCCTAAGTCGCGCACTCTGGAAAAGGCAGTTATAAATAATTCTAAGCCTTAACTGTTAATTGACGTACAAAACTCTCATTTTACGGAGAGCAACTCACGCAAGCATAAAAATCGTAGCCAAAGGTGCAGTGTGTCAGGTTATGTTGCTTTATCACTTTTAACTTGGCCAAATAGCTTTCAATTTTGAATTCAAGTGATTTAAGTTGTACTTTAACAAACGCCTGTTAAATATTCGTGAACTTAAATACGTTCCGACCACGTGGACACCCTATTCCACGAAGACTATTAATGCATAAATTATTCGTGTATATATGGTGAATGTGTGAAACGCGTGCTTTATCAGAAAAATTGACTAAATGAGGTAACAATTCCAAAAGCGTTGGAAAAGTTCCAATCAGCATCATTGAGAGAATATTCATTCACTCCTAGAAAATGTTAAGCAAGAAAAACAAGAAGAAGAATTAGGTGTGGATAACTAAATTACGAAATGTCTATCTATAAAGTCAAAACTAAAGATGTTAGAGAATGAACTTGAAATAATTTTTAAAACCATGAATTACAGTTCTTCTTGCATATATATATATATATAT
>JAQBSW010002373.1:0-104796 GCA_029291075.1 Eudiplozoon nipponicum
ACGAAATTGGAAATTGTGATCAATCGGATATTTGTGAAACTGTACGTGCAAAGCTACTGTCCATATATTTGTCCGTACAAATTATGCACTGTATAATGCAGCAAATGCAAATCATCAATAATACCGGTTTCGTGTTCATTGGAAACCATCAGGTGCTTGAAGATATTTGCAACTGAGGGTACTCATGTCCCGGGACAATTGTTCCAATGAACTATTCCTTAAATCAAGTTAGGGAACTTGAAGTAAACACAAATCTCATTATATTTAATCGGTCGTCAACCAGCATAACAAAAATACCGCCAGTGGCACGCACTAACGCCTTTGACCTTCCATGATCATCATCAGAGTACGACAGCAAACTGACTAGCGAGAATCAAACCGCATTGCATATATATGGAAAGCAGAATAAGATATGCGGCTCTCATCTCTAGTAGTCTCGCATTCATTTCAATTGACTGGAAATGTCAGCTGCACAATTTCTATGCAGTCACAGATATAAGCTGTTTGTAGCTTTCGCCACACACACATAATATAGACAATACAATTAAACAATAATTGATTGCGCGGGTGGTGGTAACAATTCTTTAATAACGTTTGCAAGCTTGAAGTAAACACCAATTGCATTGTAGTTAACCAGTCGTCGATCAACATAACGAAACTACCGCCAGTGCGCCACGCACTGCCGCGTTTCGACCTTTCATGATCATCATCAGAGTACGACGGCAAACTGACTAGCGAGGATCAAATCGATTTATATATATATATATATATATATATATATATATATATATATATATATATATATATATATATATAGATACTGGTAGAAATAAGATTTATTAATAAATGTTATTCCATGGAGTACGTTGTTTTGTTCTTATATATATATATATATATATATATATATATATATATATATATATATATATATATAAATGTATGTATATATATATGGAAAGCAAAATTAGATATGCGGCCCTCACATCTAGTAGTCTTGCATACATTAAAACGTGACTGGAAAGATGAGTGGCGAAAGTTACAAAAGCTAATGTTCGTGACTGCATAGAAATTTTGCAGTCGATATTTCCAGTCAAGGCAATTTATTCGAGGCAACTAAAATTGATAGGCGTCTATATGATGATGCTTTCCTTATATGTGGAATTTCGTTTAATATTCGCTTGTCATTTTACCATCATGTTCTGATGTGTGACAATAGGAGGTCGAAAAGGTCAGTACTTTTGATTGACAGTTGATTTTACTATGTTGTGCGACAGTTTAGATAACAATATATATATATATATATATATATATATATATATATATATATATATATGGAATTCTTCGTTGAAAATGCCACAAAACACAAATCAAATGAAAAATACGACATCTCGCTCTTTAAATCGGACCTCCGAAGTGCGTATGGCCAATATATGCGCACATTCAAAGGCAATAAACTGGTCACCAAAAGGCATCTAGAAGAACTGAATGAGCTACAACGAAACAAACAAGTCAGACTCATGAAGCCAGACAAAGGGACAGGCGTAGTGTTAATGAACTATACGGACTATAGTCAGGCGATGTTACAAATTCTGAATGACAAATCAAAATTTAAACGCGAAGAGGTACAACGCGACACTACGGCAAAATTAGAAAATTCCATAACGAAGATTCTAAACCGAATTATTTCGAAGGTCGAGGCTAAACAAGAAATCGACATAGAGCACAAAAATGCTTTTATTACAGAATGCAAACATGCCAAGCCCGTAGGTTCAACGCAACCGATATTATATGGGTTGCCCAAGGTTCACAAAATGACCAACAATGAAAGACTTCCGCCTTTCAGGCCCATTTTATCTATGATAAATTCCCCACAGCACAGGGCAGCCAGACTATTATGCCGGATTATAAAACCTATCATGAAAGGAAGAATAGACCACGTTGTACAGGATAGCTTTCAATTCGTAGAAAAAATTCGCGACCTAAATTTGAAAGAGAGGAAAATGGTGTCCCTCGATATAAAGTCACTCTTTACTAGCATTCCAGTAAATAAAACTATAAATATCCTATGTGAATATATACGATCATCAGGAGCGGAAACACTGATAGAAGTGGACGACATGAGAGAACTACTTCTATTATGCACATCCAACGTACAATTCGTATTCCAAGGAGTCTTCTACAGACAAATTGACGGCATAGGTATGGGTAGTCCTCTTGGACCAGTATTGGCAGACATATACATGCACCATTTAGAAACAACTGGTTTAAAACCATTTATCAATGGAGCTCATTTTTACGTGCGCTACGTTGACGATACTTTCATGGTCGTTGAAAAGGATGAAGATACAAATTCACTGCTACATCACATAAACAAGGTAGACCAGGCAATCAAGTTTACAATAGAAGAAGAAAAAGACGGATATTTATCCTTCCTAGATGTAGGAATAACGAGAGATGAAGAAGGTACTCTCTCAAGGTCAGTTCACAAGAAATCAAGCTGGACTGGACAATATATCCATTATATGAGTAGTGTGCCAAGGGCGTACAAAAGGAACCTAATAATAAATTTGGGCACACGAATACGCAGGATTTGTTCACCGGACAACATTGAAGTAGAGCTAAATTTGCTTCGCGAAGCGTTGAGAAATAATGGCTATCCGGACTGGTTCATCGAATACAACTTGAGGCAACGCAACAAAATCGAGGCCAATTTGGAGGAAAACAAACTCCCCAGATAGTAACGCTTAGTGTTCCCTTTGGAGGTGATCTTCCAGCGGAAATCTTCAAACGAAAAGTAATTCGAGCGACTAAAGCACAGTTTCCATCAATACAGGTGAGAGTGGTGTTCAACACAACAAAACTGATGCGCACGAATGAAAAAGATAGCCTCTCTGTGACGTCAACACCTTTGTCTGTATACAAATTTCAATGTACCTGCAACGCTCAGTACATCGGCAGATCAAAAAAGAGGCTCGAAACTAGAATAAATCAGCATCTCCCTCAAAAACTATTAAAGAGGGGTGCAGCTCCTGCACAAAAATCAGCAATTTGCGAGCATGTACTACTCACAGGTCATGCTGTTAGTAGTAACAATTTTTCAGTTCTCTACAAGGCAAAAACAGAGAAAATGCTTCTGGCTTTTGAAGCTATTGCAATTAATAAGCTGAAGCCCTGCTTAAACGTGCAGAAAATAATTCAAAAAGAAATTAAATTGGACTGGAACAAAGACATAACTGACATGCCTTTAAAAATAGCCAACGCTTCGCAAAATACGACACATACATCAATTACGGACGCAATTACAATGAAAGCGATGACACACCAAATGACGTTACGCAAAAGGAGTGGTCTAAATTGCGCAAAAGTAGTGGTCTAAATTGCGCAAAACAAAGGCTAGCATAACGAAGAGGAGATTGGTTACGACAAATGTACAGTGGGATTGGATGAACGAATATACTAACGAATCCAGAACAATGGCTGTAGATACTGGTAGAAATAAGATTTATTAATAAATGTTATTCCATGGAGTACGTTGTTTTGTTCTTATATATATATATAATGTGGTTTGATCCACGCTAGTCAGTTTGCCGTCGTACTCTGCTAATGGTCATGGAAGGTCGAAACGCGTCAGTGCGTGCCATTGGCGGTAGTTTTGTTATGTTGTTCGACGGCTGGTTAAATGCAATGGAATTTGTGCTTTCTTCAATGTCACAAACTTGATTTAAATAATAAACCAACCCATGTTTTTGTTAGTTAGAAGGCGGAGCCTACTTGGTACATCTTCAAATTAAACTTTTGCAACTATCCATCCCTTGTCTGCCATTAATGAATAATCATGAAGACAATTAGGGAAATAATGATTAAAATTTTAAGGCAGGGATTTGATTTATACATATATATATATATATATATATATATATATATATATATATATATATATATATGAGAAAAATATTCAATATTTGATGTTCAGTCATTTAATATACAATATGTTAGTAAATCTAGGATTTAAAAAAAATTTCATTCTTTATGAGTTTACTCGTGCGATTTTAAGTTTTATTTTTATATTTTTACAGCCGCCCTACATATTTGTTGTTGTAAACTTATTTACGATTTGCATGCCTAGATAGGCGAATATCTATGTTTTGGAAGAAGTGTTTCTTTTGGCAAAATTCTGCTATAAATAAGATCTGCTTGCTAATTGTCGATTTCTCCTGTTACGCAGTCGATTTTTTCAAGTATGCAGTCTGTCATGTCTTATTCTTCCGACGTACTGCAAATGGATCGTCCTGGTATCAACGTAGTGTCTGTAGCCGTAAAAGGTTGAGTTTTGATAATGATAAAATCGGTTTAAATTGTATTGCGCGTCGACATAAGTTTGTTAAACGTTTTGCTAAATTTTTAATGATACTGACCAAAATGATTTGCGAAAATATTTTCGAAAATTGCTCCTTTTTCTGATAATGCCAAATATAACAGGATGCAGAAAAATTATTAAAAGAAATCATAGATCTCCATTTAGATTCAGGTAGAAAAAATAAAACTCGGTACTAGTCCGAAGACTTCAGAATTGAAAAACAAGCATAATGTGGGAATGTCAAAATTACAACTTACTTAAAATTATATTCGTTAAGCAATATATTAGAATAGTATGTATCTAAACCGGACCTCATGTTGAATCGGCATCATGAAATATGCAACGAAATTTGCAGCCATACAAGCCAAAACATTATTGTCATTTTAAACGCTCAGAATAGCGCAACTATTTGCATATTGTGCGTTATTTCCTGGGAAACTAGTAGGCGAAACTCTGGACCATTATTATAGTATAAACAAAGCAAAAGTTAACTAATCTTACTTGCTATAGCTAATTAAGAAATCGTTGGGCTTAAAACGAATTCATCGCTGACCTAGCAACTAGATATCTAGCAAAGCTTATTAATATAATTATAAGCATACCCGACAGTAGACAAACACGCCCAAATACACACAATTCATTATTTAAATCATCACAAATAGGTGGACTGCTTCATGTAAAATATTTGGGATTGGTCTTTATCACAAGTTGTCAAACTTGTGATAGTATTGCTATCACCACCTGCGCAATTAATAATAGATAAATTGTGTGTGTGGTGTACGTGCGACTACATCTGCAGCAGTTTTATTGTTTTGAGGGAATAGAATTGTGTTGACAACATTTCCAGTCTCGAACAACGAACTCAAGATTACAAGAGATGAAATATTTGCTATCTGATCCTCTTAAGACAGTTTACTGTCTTGCTCTAAAGGTAATTATGAAACGTTATACCTTATAAATAAGTTTATATTAAAATCTTAAATTAAAATATTAATAGACATTATTCCTGAATAACAACTTTTGACAAAAATCAAAAGTAATATAAATTTTCAATGTTACATATATATATATATATATATATATATATATATATATATATATATATATATATATATATAGGTATATAAAAACGTATTTGATGATTTAACATCAAAATTTTAAGTATATGTAAGTTATCATCATAAGCTAAAAATTGCGAAAAGCGAGTATGTCATTTCATCATGTGGACAGGTTTCTAAGTGTTAGGGACTTTTCATGTAATTTCTTGAATTTTCCTCATCTGGGGCGCTCTAATAAGAGAACTTTTTAATTCAACTCAAGATCCCCGTGTAGTTGGGTGTCTGTTCTCTATTGACGGAACGGATTGAGCTAGCTAGAATTTTAGCTTAATAGTAGATTCTAATTAGGTTCCAATGGGAGTAATTTCTAACTGAAATATTTAAGTCGATATACAACATAAATTGTGTGTATTGTGTGGTAACGGTGGTGCGGTTGGGAGAGTCCCATACTACGAAGCAAATGCGTTCTGGTTCAGGTAATGGGCACGACAAATTCGAGTCAATAAGGCTTTCCAATTATCGAAGTTTAACATATTTTTGTGGTGAAAAATCTCAATCATGAATTAGTTTGTATTAATAATAATAATAATAATAATAATAATAATAATAATAATAATAATAATAATAATATAATAATAATAATAATAATAATAATAATAATTATTATTATTATTATTATAATGACATAGGCTATTGTTTTGCATTTTCGCATGCACACCTGTTGATCAATTGAAAATCAATGCAGTTCTAACGGATCTAGGCCGAAAACGCGATTCAAATCACAACAATGCCAAAATCACATTGTGTCCACCGACCGCATTAATTTTTTTCCTTCCATCATCAAAGTTCTATTTGAATTGAACAACACATATGTCAGAATTTTATAGCTCAACTTGATTCTGGTTATGCTTACTTTGACAAAATTACATACAAAAATGTACTAAGTCACATTCATGTATATATATATATATATAAAAATGTGCTATTTTCCCCAGTATAGTTGATCGTTTCACCTTGTTGCGCAAAGTTATCATTTTCACATGGTAACAGCGCCAGTGTGGATTGCAGTGTTAAACGCTCACATTGTTTGGAGACTTCTGTCATCGTATGCGCCTCTGTTATTTCCACTTCAGTTTGTTGCCAATCCGGTTGTATGTTTGTTGATTCTAGTCGAGGGCCTGTTTGTTCTTGGCTGGATACTAGTAGATTGTTGTTGAATTTTGTTATTCTTGGCCAGTCGATAATAATATCATGTTGATGAAACTTTTGAATATTAAGGTCAGGTGCTTGTTGTTTTATGTAAATATATATATATATATATATATATATATATATATATATATATATATATAGTATGCATGTGTAACCTTATGAATTTGAAAGTTTCTATTGATTTTGATTTTAACAAATAAGTTAAAATTTAAAATAAAGCCAGTTAAAGTTTGTGCTTTGATATCTTTAAGACAGATAGACCGGATATAATTACTTGGTCATCGAGGAATTGGTTTTCAAGCCAAACCTATGCTTTATGGGCCATTGCATTCAAGATTAGTTTAATTATACTTTGTTTATAAAATCACAATTTTCCGGTGTTTGGCCGACTATTTTCTCCGAAAAGAACACAAAAATGTGTAAAAATTTGCACTATTGCCTGCGTTGAAAATGATAATAACGTTGTGGTTTGTATAGATGCAAATGTCGTTGCATATTTTATTTTGTTGATCCAAAATGTAGTTGGTTTTTAGTATATACTAAAATAATCTATGGGTTATGGTGATTTGTACCATGATGTATAAAATTTAATTTTGATGGTAAGTTTTAAATATTAGTATAATACATTTTGTGTGATTCTTTATTTTTCTCTGTCGGAAGCTGAACCAAAAAATTATGATAGTTCGGCCGTCTGCCTCGGTTCAAAAATATATTCCAACATTTTTTAATATATAGTATCCTTCCAGGTACAAAAATAAAACGAAATTTTATCAGATAAAAGAATCGATGCTTTCTCATTTTCTTCTCAAATATCTACTAATGAATATCTCTTTATATGTAAATTGAAAGGCAAAACAAGATAGAAAATGTAAACATGGAGAGAATGTGAAATAAAGGAAACAACCAATCAATTGCGGGCGTCACCCCCAGTTCAAGCTGAATGCCTGAACATGATTCTTCTGCTTGCATAAATCCGGCTGCAATCTGTTTATCCATAGCTAGATTTATGCTAGCAGAAACATGCTCAGGCATTGAGCTTGAACTGGAGGTCATGCATGTGATTGATTGGTGGTTTCCCTTATTTCACACTCTCTCCATGTTTACATTTTTCTATCTCGTTTTGTCGTTCAATTTATGTATAAGGAGATTTACATTTGTAGAGAAATAATTGACAAAGAATCGGTTCTTGTATCTGAAAAAATTTCTTTTTCATTTTGCACATGGAAGGATACTACGAATTGAATAAAGGCTCACACTTCAAAAGAATTTCTTTATTTCTTATGGTGCTAGAAGGTTTGGTAAAAAGTTTGTCAGTTCATGTTGGTGATTCAGATTATAAATTTCGCTTTCGCGCTTCTAGCTATATTTGGCATACGAAAAACAAATTTTTCTGACATTGTCAAAAAAATGTAACATTTTAGAAAAATCAGCAATTTTCGAAAATTTAATCTATTATACCACTAAATGTAAATTACGTTTTGATCAGTATCAGCAAAGATTTAGCGGAAAGTTTTACAAACCGTAGTTGACTTAGAATACAATCTAAAATATTTCATCATTATCACCGCTGAACATTCAACAGATAGAACCGCTACGTTGATATCAGTACGATTCGCTAGCAAAGCGTCGGTAGAATGTGACATGACAGACAGCATACTTGAAAAAATCTGCTATGTGAAACAGAGAAAATTGCCAAGGCTTGGCGGAACACACAATTCATGGTCCGATTACCGAGTAGATCTGATTTATAACAGAATTTTGCCAAGAGAAACACTTCTCCCGAAACAAAGATATTCGCTTACCTACGCATGCAAATGAAAATTAAGTTTAACACAAATAAATTTGTTAGATGGCTGCAAATAGATAAGAATACAATGGAAAATCGCACAAATGCACATATATACAATGAAGTCCAAAAATCTTAAATCATTGTTTTCCCAAAAAAAATAATTTATATATTCATATATTGTCAATTTGAACTAAGTATTTTTATCAGGTTGCAAACGAAATTTATCTTATTGAGTGGTTTTCTCCTTATTGTGAACTCATCAGGTACTGATCAAAATTTGTGCCGGCGGAACACGAACCAGATTATATTTAATTCCGATTGAGGAGCTTCATACTTTGAACCACACGTGCCGCATACTACTTTCAATTGGAAGTCGTATACCGACTTATATTTTTGGTTAGAACTTCGTTCATGTGAAACCATTTTGGAATTATGTAAGACCTAAATCTCTAGGCTATGTCGAAACATAATTTAGTTTAGGACATAAACTTGTCTACAGCTTGCAGCACGGGTTTTGTGGTGAGTAGAGCTCCTCACTTCAAACGAAATGTAGTCCGGTTTGTGCCCCGTCCGCGGAAAATTCTGGGCACTACTTAATAATTCCCAAATAAGAACAAAAATGCTCTACTGGAGTAATTTCGTTGCATACTTAATGTAATATTTAATTATTACTGGCAAAAAAATTTAATTTAAAATCCTGTTATCAATTTAACGTCCCGAAGTGGCATGATGTATGTTACACAATAGCAGATCCGGAGTGGCCCGATACAACTTCAGGTCTTGTATTATTCCTTATAATTTTCATCAAAAATTCTAAGCTTAGCAAAGAATAAACTGTTATGTCTTCAACTTCTGTAAACTTTGTGGCACAGATTTCGCTGTGAATAAAGTCCACTACGCCGAAATAAATTTTGCCTAGCTCGTCTCGCGTGCGCATCAAATTCTGGACGGCACTTGAGCTGTTCTCATTAAGGTCGAAACCGATATAATTAATGATTTTCCTTTGTTGCCTTATTAAGAATTTAGGTTTTACCTACTATATATAGGTATATATTAAAAAATTCTGACATTGAACTTGATATATATATATATATATATATATATATATATATATATATATTTCCGCCATCTGGTCAGTCTATTTTGTCTCCTCGATGAACACAGTAAGATCGCCGATACACAAAATAAATGATTTATTCAACAACATTCATTACATGGACTTTCATTTAATTTGTGTCGTTCGTAATCAAATGGCCTTTTTGAATACTAATCACATTTTTCAATAACGGACCACTCATTCAAGTCAAATCTTTAGTATAGTAATAATGTTAATAATAATTAAAACCAATCAAAAAAAGTCTATTCGATAAAAATGGCTTTATATATATATATATATATATATATATATATATATATATATATATATATATATCTAATGATGTCTTACCGTACAATTTGATGGATAAAAGCTGTAGATCGCAGAACTCAATCGTTAAATAATATCGCTTTTATAGTATGAGTTACACCAACTTAACATTTTTCTAAATTCGTTTTGAGAGTTGTAAACATAAAAACACAACATGCTGTGATTCGAGATCTTTGATAGGTTTATGCAATCTACTTGAAGCGAGACAGCAAACTCTCCGACAATATTTCACACCTTTTGAAGGAGAACAATTTGTGTCTTTCAAGTTATATCATAGCTCAAATTCTGTTACATAACACTGTGTATTTTGATTAACTTTCTGTTGGAGAATTTATGCCACGCTTTAAAGGTGGTTGCTATTTAATACAACTGAGAGCCTCAATTATATTTGTTTGCCAAAAATCGCAATTTCGCGTTATCTCAACTGAGTTCACAAAAATGCAAATAAATTGTAAGAATTTGCCTACATTTTGATCTGCTGGAGTTTCACGTGTTTAGCTATTAAGTAGATTTTCATCTTGATCCACGAATTCGAAATTTGCCCCATGAAACTGTGGTAAACTTTGTTTAGCACACGAGGTACAACGCAGAGTACGTTTGGTTTCAATTCTGCCAGATCTGACATCAGATTGTTTATTGTACCAGAGAGAAATCCAATTTGGCTGCCACATGATAGACAGAATCCCTTAGAGAAAAAAATTAAAGTAAGGATATATGGTTGCTAATTACTTAACTTCAACTTGAAATTACGTGAAATCGAACTTATTTTAAAAAGGTAAATCGCGAATATAATCATATAGCATTAAAGATCTTAGCCATTATTGAATATCTTGTCATTGGTTTTGATGCAGACGTTAATTAAAAATTCGCCTGCAATCTCTCCAGTTGTGCGCTGTTTTTCATTTGTTAATACTTTCTGCTTTAAGTAGCGTGAATGAACAACTAAAAATTGCCTTAAATGTTAATGGTCGCAAAGTAATGTTGCTTTGAATTCAGACGAATATTGTTTACGATTTTAATTTTATTAAAAATCTTTTAAACAAAACTAGAAAAGTCGTTAATGCTGATCGTTTTCTTGATGCTAATTTATTACCCCATCATTGGTATTTCTCATACTAAAACGTTGTCCATTTAAGCTTCAGATTTTCTTAGGGGCAGTATATAAAAGACAAATATAATCTAAACAAATGAATCATAGTATACGCTAAATAGGAAATTTACGCAACTGGCTCACCATTAAAGAAATCAAAATAAATATACGATGCCTCTAGTAATATTTTTAGCAATTTAAAAATTCGCTGTTGCCGGAAATTTTCATGAATGTGACTCCAATTTGTCTTCTAGTTATTTGAATACACAGTAATCTTAAAACAAGCATTGCTCACTAGTCTTTCTCTATCAAAAGTTACATGTTTTTGCTTCGGATGAGCCCAATTATTTGGCGTTAAATAAATTATCGACATACGTTTATCTGTCTGGTCTTGTAGAATATTATATTTAAATGATATTGTCCGTGTTGTCCCTAAATTAATTCAGAAAAACAGCTTTGTTACCTAATTTTAATTAAACAAAACTTTGAAATCAGCAACTTATATAACAGAATAAAGGTGAACTACCAGTAACCTTCCAATCAGTTCACCATTTAATATCAGATCAATTTTGTATAGCGTGAGTTCGCACTGTTTCCCCAATTACATATATATATATATATATATATATATATATATATATATATATATATATATATATATATATAATATAATTAATCAAATACAATACCAATTAATTAACGCAGTTAATGTACTAGATAATCAGTTTACATTTTATTGATCCCATGGCGTAGGAGATGGGCTTGATTCTGTGGAATTAATGTATAAATTGTTACATTCCTGACCCCAGCAATCCTGGCTACTAATGATGTGCTACCGAATAAGATTTAAATCATATTTATTTATAAATATTTAAATGGAGCCAAAAATACGTTGTGTACGCACTATGTAATTGGTCGAGAAATTTGAGCCTTATTTTCAGTGCAACCTCTTTTATGTATGCCAGAATAGAATAAACGTCGTAAAGAGGCAATTAAATTAGGAGTTAAAAGCCTACTAACTAAATATAACATGTCCAGACATTGTATATTGTTTCGATATCATGACTTTGAGCGTGGATACAATTACTCTAGAAATGACAATTTGAATAATGCATTAAGTGTTGCGCACCTAGTAACAAATTAGTTTAAATATGACCAGTAGGATAAACCAAGGACAGCATGAACGGAAAGTACAATATCGAGCACATTCGTTTCGTGCTTAATGGCGTCTCATAAGAAGAATCATGTATTACGCCCTTTACCCAATATGTATATATATATATATATATATATATATATATATATATATATATATATATATATATATATATATATATATATTGGTGAGGAATGTGGGGAAAAAGGACGATACAATCTCCTATACGAACGTGTAGACCTGCAGTAGTGGAGCTAACTTCATATAAAGTCTTCGACAATACGACTTCAAAGTTAACTCACTACACATAAAATATACATATTCTTTAAATGGTACCAAATATGGCTATTGCGTCAGTACCCGCTATCAACATTATGGTACCAAACAGGTACATGTAACTAACACTGTGATTGACAAGCCGATAATATATATACCGAGACTTCGTTGGTACCATGTCCCGACTAGGCAACCGTAGTCAAGAATATCGCGAAATGTGATAACTGATATCGATTAAGTCCAAAGTGTACAGATTTACTGGAGCTACAGGTTTTTAGAAATATTTGTAATCTTCAATTTTGGTGAACTTTGGAGATATTTAAATCCATCGTGTTGGCACCATTTACCGACTCGGTAACCTTAGTGAGAGTACTATTTAACTTTTCGATACCATAATTTTGTTGTCGGGATCTGACACAATAGCCACAGTGTTGGAACCATTAACAATCTCGGTACATATATTATGTATAGTAAGTTGGCTTTGAAGTCACATTGTCGAAGACTTTATATGAAGTTAGCTTCACTACTCCAGGTTAACACATTCGTATAGGAGACTGTATTGTCCGATTTTCTTAGATTCCTCAACCAAATTCGTAGTAGGTAAGGGGTGTAATACCGGCTCCTACTTATGAGTGGCCAGTAAGCACAAAACGAATGTGCACAAGGTTATACTTTCCGTTCACGCTGTCTTTGTTTAATCCTTCTGGTCATATTGAACTAATTTGTCACTAGTTGCACAACACCTTTTACACAATTACATATATTTTAGTTTTCCGATACAAACAGTATCTTACTGACATAATTCATTAAGTTGCTATAATGAAATTCATCGTTTTGGTACCAAGTACGGACTCGGCAACTATAGTGCTAGTACCATTTACATATTCGGTACCATAATGTTGGTATCGGGTACTGACACAATAGTCATAGTGTTGGTATCCATTACTGACTCGGTATATTTATTATATATAGTTAGTAATTCTTGAATTCGCATTGCCGAAAACTTTATATGAGGTTAGCTCCACTAATGTAGACTTACACATCCGTATAGAAGATTTTACTGTCCTATTTTATCACATTCCTCACCCAAATATATAGTGGATAAAGGGTAAAATACCGGCTCCTTGTGATGAGTCGCCAGCAATGACGAAACTAATGTGCACGAAATTGTTCATTTTGTTCATGCTGTCTTTCATTTATCCTTTTGGTCATATTTGAACTAATTTGTTACTCAGTGAGCAACACCTAAATCATGTATTATTTCTGCGCCGCACTGCAGTATCTGGCTATTTGAATTTTCTGATGACTTGCAATATAATTTGTCGCTCGAAAGAAATCTGTTATCACCTACTTTTTGTATACACGATGCATTTAATATAATTATAATATTCATTTTTCCTCATCGTGTGGAAGTAACTTATGTGCAATGGCGTAGTAGGCATGACGTATTGTGAATTATAAATTTGAACGCTATTTCTACTACTGCTAATTTGTGCGGGCGTTTTACATTTACATAAAATTGTTTATTCAAATTTATAATTGATTGGGGCATAATTCCGGCTTCAGATCTGTGCCGTAAATAAAGAAATAATTCATTTCTTTTAAGGCATAAATTAAAGTTTACGTGAAAAACTATATTTGTATTCGATTACTAGAGGCAGCAGAAATAATAGTTTAGATTCTTTAAATTATTGAATAACATGCATAAATCATTAAAAAACAACAAAATTAAATAAAAACATTCAAAATATATTTTTCACAAGCATTACCTGAACTCCTTGTTCAAACATATGAGCCAGAGGCAAGTAAGACAGATGAATAGCCGTTTCATGAGTTACCTGATTTATTAAACGAAAACGTATGGCAAAAATATATTGCGTTATTATAAATGTAAAATTTAAAGCATATCACAATATTTCATGGGTATAATATAAGTGTACACAAGAATGTGCTGCTCGTTTTTAGAAAAATATTCAAGATACAATTGTTCAAACATCTACGACTCCATTAATAGACAGTTAGTTTTTTTAGGCTTTTATTAATTGTGCATATAAAAAAAGGATTTCAATTGATCGTTTTAATGGATACTCGATTTTATATGCAAACGTTTACATCCATAAGGACCGTCAAAACAGTATTACCATTATTTCATTTCCCTCCAAATACGGTTCTGTTTTTTTATTTCTTACGCTGTTTCAGCCGAATTATAAATTCTGGCCGACGCCTTGTGCTATATTGTGTAAGTAAATGTGTGACAACGCATTCCTTTATGTGTATTTGAGTGTAGCCGGGTTGATTCAAACAGGTGCTTCTAGGGTACATTAATTTCTTTTTTAATTTACAACATAAAACTTACAATGGCTTTAAAATTTATTTGGAAAAAAATTAGCATTAAATGTGTGGGTGGTGATAAATATTCTTTAAATGAAATTCACGACCTCCAGATGAACAACAATCTCGTTTTGCATAACTAATTGCACATCATAGTTGTTGAATCATCAATATTATTAACATAAAGATATTTTTCCTGAATATTTGCCTCCGTCATAAGTTATGGCATCGTAATTTCGATATACATTTTCGGCTCTCGTATTTGGAAGTATACTCATATTTTAACGATCGCAAACTTAGCATAAACAAATTATCCACAAACTATGGCGTTAAGATTGGACATGTGCAAATGAAAATTATGATAAAACAAATAATAAAGAAGGCAATTACTTTTAATCAAGGTTGCGACCTTGATATAAACGCCTGACTCATTATGTACAAACTTTTCTCAGTATAACCTAAGCAATGTAAAATGTGGTAAAGGAAACTCATTCGGTAAACCGGCTTCGTCCTCATTGGGAACTCATCACGTATTAAACAATAATTGATTGTGCCGGTGGTGGTAACAATTATTTAAATCAAGTTAGCGAGCTTGAAGTAAACACCAATCCCATTGTATTTAAATAGTCGTCGAAAAACATAACAAAACTACCGCCAGTATCAACTCATCAGAGTGCGACGGCAAACTGACCAGCGAGGATCAAACCGAGGGTCATCACGTTTTATTCAGAATTTCATTGAAAAAACCATTTTGATAACAAACAGCCGCTACTTCACTTTAAGAATTCCTACTAACGTATACGTATTTACACACACAAGCATCAAAGCCAATTTTTTATTAGGTGTTGCGCATCTAGTACAAATTTCTTAAAATATAACCGGAAGGGTAAATCAAAGTCAGCATGAACGGTAAGTATAATCTCGTGTGCACCTTATTTTCGAGCTTAATGGCGACTCATCAGAAGGATACAAATTGGTGAGGTGTCGATCAACTTGCGTAGGCCAAACCACCAGATGATTAATATCAAGTGTAAAATACCATCGAAATTGGAACACACGTGTCAAATAAAATGATGAATACACATATTTAATTGCTCAATACTGCATTACAAACTTGTACGTATGTTCTCCAGATGTGACTTTTTTATTACTACAAAATCCAACGACATAAGTTATATATATATATATATATATATATATATATATATATATATATATATATATATATAGCACGTTTATATCCATTTTGGGTTTTAATTCGTTTATGTGGGTGGCAACAACTCTGACTCGGTTTTATATATATACATCAATAAATTGAAAAAGTTCTATAAATTTTATCAAACATCGCATTCTATACGATGAAAATAATTCATCTCTCTACTTCGACGACATTTACTGCCCAAAATGATTTAAAAACTCCTGGCACTCACTGAGAAATGAGCCATTTCTAAGAATTTATTTCAATATAGACACAGCTAATTTATCGAATTTCTCAGTTCTTCACAGAGCAAAGTTGGAAATTTTCTTTTACATATTCTGCGCTTTTTTATGCTAAACGAAACGTATCAGGACTAAACGTTCATAAGTTCCTCCAGTATGAAATTTTGGACGACTGGTCACGAATTACACTGACTGGAAAATATATTATTAAATCCAGGCGAACCCGAAAATCCGTTCAATTAGACTCAACAAATATTCATTTTGATTGGCAGCAAACTGAAGTATAGTGCGTGTGCAAACACCATCACTATCACCATTAACGTCGACAGAAGTTGCATACGAAAATGAGCGACTAAAACTACAATCTACCCACCCTCTTTCGTAACAGGATGACAAAAAAACAACACATAAACATTTTAATACGAAACAAGACATACGGGAAGGAAAAACATTCGTACATGCAATGGAAAAAAACGAAAACTTTATTTAATTAAACGATCATTGGTTGCTTGGGTGGTGAAAACAAATATTTAAACCAAGGTTGCGATCTTGATATAAACACCAATCTCATTAGAAGCCCACATTTTCCAGTATAAAATAATCATTGTATAATGTGGAAAAGGCTATTTATCAGACGATCGATTAAATACAATGGAATTAGTGTTTACTTGAAGTTCGCAAACTAGATTTAAAGAATTGTTACCACCAACCGCGCAATCAATTTTTGTGTAATTCATCCAATAGACCGATATCGTCCGGAATTCGCCGCGGACAGAGCTTGAAACTGGCTACGGCTGCTTTAGAGACTGTTTCTGTAACCAGTGAGCCACCTTGCCGCACGTCAAGAAAAATTTACGGTTATATACTAACTATTTTATTTCGGCTAGCCTTTCCTTCAGACGGAGAATATGCGGCATCTTTTGTGTCCTTAATTTCAAACTAGTCTAGACAAATCTCTCATTATAGGACAGGCACCGCTTTACCTGGTAAGTGGTAGTGAATTGAACATTTATAAAATTAATCGATCATTTGTTGCGTGGGCAGCAGGGTGACACATTGGTTATAGCAGAAGACCCCAAAGCAGACGTGCTCAGGTTCGAGCACTGACCTCGGTAAATCATGGACTGTGCGTGAAGATTTCACAATGAGAATGAAGCAGGTCCACCGAATGAACTACAATGAAACAAATAATGATGGCGCGGCTGGTGGTAACATTACTTTAAATCAAGTTTGCGAGCTTGAAGTAAACACCAATCACGTTGTATTTAACCAGTCGTGGAACAACATATCAAAACTACCGCAAGTCGCACGCAATGACGCATTTCGACTTTCGATGATCAACATCGGAGTACGACAGAAAACAGATTGTCCAAGATCAAACAACAATGCATATATATGGAAAACAAATTAAGATAAGCGGCTTTTACATCTAGTAGTCTCGCAAAGCACTATACTTGACTGTAATTGTCGGTTGCACAATTTCCATGCCGTCTTTGATTGTTCTAAGTGTATTACCTATTTGTAAAATTTGTTAAAGCAGCAGGAAAGTTAATGTTCGTGATTGTAAAGAAATTTTGCAACGGACATTTACAGTCGAGTTCAATTTATGCGAGCCTACTAGATGTTAGAGCCGCATATATAATTTTGCTTTCCATATATATGCATTGCGATTTGATCCTCGCCTTCGTACTATGATGATGATTATGGAAGGTCGAAATGCGTCAGTACATGCAACTAGCGGTAGTTTTGCTATGATGTTCGACGACTGGTTAAATACAATGTGGTTTTTTTACCTCAAGCCCGCATACTGAATGAATTGCCTTTTCTTCATTATACAACACTTCCCTTATACTGGCAAATGTGTATATAATGAGATTGGTGGTTATATCATGTTCACAACCTTGATTTAAATAAAAGGAACGTTAAGTCGAAATTCATATTCAGATGCAAAAATAACCAGATCTGATTCAATCCTTTGTTGTACGATAAGCATGACTTATAAATGGAAGCAGACACAAGCTCATACGAACCCATGTATCAAAACATAACTAACCACAAACAACCGTATGACTGATGTACAAAAATCGAAGTAAAATTAAACATCCGATGTGCTCTTATTCATTGAATCATTATAAAGGGCTATAAGTATGTGTAATGTATAAAGGACACCAGATCAAAATTTACGAGAAAAAATGAGATTATTTTTAGCAAAATGCTTAACTAGAATTGTGTTTAGCAAGCACACTAATTTGTTGGCTTACTTTTCTTTAAATGGTGAAGTTTGAAACCTTGAAGTGATCTGGAGTTGATCGAATTGTCTGCGGTTTGAGTAAATGCGTGGTTACGGAGGAAATCAAATTAATGTTTGAAATTAGAATGAGTGAACAAAAATATGAGAATAAGATCATACAAAAAGAATATGACAAGCTCTCATCAAATAGAACTTGGTCACATACTTTCCTAAGAAGAATGTCAACCGGTTAATATATGTGATGGCAAACAGATCTTAGATTAAATTTACATTTCGTTTTTTCACGACTGGAGCGTGGACGTTACGTAAAAAATCGGTTGAGCGAAAGTCTGGTGTCAACATGACGAACAATTCTGCGTAAAAGATACCAGTTAGAAAAACAAAACTGAATTAAGTTTTGTCCAATAGAATGAAGCTATGGCTAATGGAATTTTACCTAGAAGAAATACATTTTAAGCAGAAATTTCTCACGTAATTAATGTATTCAATTTTAAGTAAAATATATAAATGAAGTGATAAATAATATATTCTTTATGTGTGCATTGATATAAGCGAGTTGCAATTTAATTTTTTCGTCTGATTATTTTACTCGAACATAATTTTAAGGAATGTTTATTTCATGTGTTTCCGTGTGAAATTTTTGGTCATCATTTTTATTTGATTTCGTCTATTAATACGATTAAAATTTTATATCACACATAATTTAATTTATTACATTAAAAGTATTACTGCGGCCCTACCAATTTCTTTATCATAGACATTTGATACGAATTGATGCAACATTTTACATTCATCCATGTAAATTTCCATTTTTAGTTTAACCACTGTAGTCTCGTTTTACTGTGCATGCCTATTTATTAATTGAAAGACATTAATTTCATTATTTTGTTATATATTTGTCTCTCAGCAAACGGTTTGCATATGAATATTAAATTCGCCTATATATTTTTATTCATTCATATGAAAAGTTAATTTAAGTATTTGTGCACTTTTATTACTCGTTCTATTTTACAAATATTTCTAATGCTTAACTAGTCTCTAAATTCGCAACTAAGCCTAACTGAATATCACCATCTTCATTATCCAGTATTATCTGTTTAAATGAATAACAGTTTTAACTAAATGATTTCATGTTAGTTGACAGTTACACGTAAGTCATCTTCTATACATTCATTAAAGTGTAAGACGGGCCTCGTTAAGTAAACTTTACCAAGTCCCTTTTTAGGGACCTTTTTAATTTCTATATTTGTAGATTTATAATTTAGTAGTATCAAAGTGCCAATCGATCAGCTAACAAAGGAGGCACTATCGATGGGCCCAAATTATGGAATACATCCTTCTAACAAATGCGATGTTGATTTTGAGGCAGCATTTGAATTGCTATTTGAATAAACAGCTAACTTGGAACATATCAGTATTAATTATAAAAATTGGTTCAAGGCAACACTAGTTAATCAGGCTTCACATTTGAAATCTTATAAATGCGCAGAACAGCATGCATTTTCAAAGCAACATCTAAATGCGCTTAGAGGTATCAGCAGAAATGCAGACATCAAAATATTTCCCGCTGATAAAGGAAAGAGCGTAGTTGCAATGGACAAATCGGACTACATACAAAAGATGGAAAACGTGTTAAAGGACAATACAAAATTCACACGTCTAGACGATAAATCAGATGAAATAGACAAGGTGGAGCGCAAAGTAATAAATGAAATTAAGATTTTGACAGATGCCGGTTTTATTGATGAGGCCACTTCACAGAAGCTCAAGCCAGTTGGATCATCTACACCAATAATGTACGGATTACCAAAAACACACATAAGAGGTTGTCCTATGAGGCCAATTTTATCAATAGTAAATTCTCCGTTTCATGCACTAGCTAAATGGCTAGTTCGTTTACTTGAACCATTACGTAAACTACTAGGTAATTATTCGGTTGCCGATTCGTTTGAGTTTGTAAACAAAATTCAAGATATAAATTTTAAAAACAAGATTATGGTATCTTTTGATGTTACGTCTTTGTTTACAAATGTTCCAATTGATGAAACCATTGACATTATAGTCAAAGCGGAAGAACACGACATATTACCATCCCCGGTGCCAGGTCACACTCTACGCAAGCTTATCTTATTATGCACGAAAGACGTACGATTTCGTTTTAATGGAAACATCTACAAACAGACTGATAGTGTCGCAATGGGAAGCCCCTTATCTCCAGTGTTGGCTGAGATTTTTCTAGGGCACCTAGAAAATACATCATTAAAGAGTGACATAAGTAAATGTACTCAATATATACGGTACGTGGATGATATATTTCTTGTACTTAAGAACAGGTCACAATCACGAACATTGCTTCAAAGTTTCAACAAAGCACATAAGAATATCGGTTTCACGTCAGAGCACGAGAAAGATGACTGTCTACCTTTCCTAGATGTACTATTAAAGAAAGAAACTAATGGTAAATTAAACAGAACAATTTACCATAAGGCAACATGGTCTGCACAGTATTTGCATTACAGCAGTTTTGTGCCATTTCAATATAAATTATCAACAGTTCGTGGTTGCTTCACAAGAATTGACAGGTTGGTTAGTCAAGATTCTAAAGAAAATGAATATAATAAAGCAATTAACGATTTAATGTCTAATGGCTATTCCAGACAATTAATTGAATCAATTATTAAAAGGGGAGTTAACCAGAAACAGACGTACTATGGGCCAGAGAAGAAAACCGTCTACCTAAACATCCCACTTAAGGGGGATGCAGTTTCCCGAATGGCACAAAAGAAAGTTGAAGCAGCATTGACACGCACATTTAATGCAGCCAAACTACAAGTGTTATTTAGGGTAACACACTTGCCTTTACCAGCAATCAAAGAGAAACAGCCGTTAATGTCGATATCAAATATTATTTACCAATATACATGCGCAAGTTGTCGATCAATTTACGTAAGTCGATCGACCAGACGATTAATTACTCGAATGAGAGAACATTGCAACTTGAACGCCTGTTTTAAATCAAATGGTGAATACACGTCTGCTATTGCGCAACACATCATCGAAACAACGCACGTATTTTCTCCAGACGTAGCATTCAAAGTAATTACTAAATGCAGAAACAAAAGGGAGCTAGCCACATACGAAGCCTTATGGATAAACAAATTGCAGCCGGATTTATGTATGCAGAAGAAGCACGTACAAGCATTGAGCTTGAACTGGATGTGACGCACGCAATTTGATTGGTTTCTGTTTTTCACAATCTCTCTATGTTCACATATTTCTATCTTGTTTTGCTTTCCAATTTATATATAAAGGTATGTTCATTAGTAGATATTTGAGAAGACAATGCGAAAGAAATGTTTCTTATATCTGATAAAATTACTTTTTGTTTTTGCACACAGGAAGGGTACAATGAATATTGATTGGAACATCATTTTAAAAATACTAATTTTTAAAAATTGTTAATAGTTTTATTTTCAGGTTCTAAAATTATATACTTCAGTTAAATAGGTATAGTTGAATTGTACGAGCATTGATAATTACCTTTCTTTTTAAGACATTTCATCGCATTATTACTAATTCGATATAAAATTTTATCATTATTAAAGTATATGTAGAACTTCCGCCCACGATCCACTTTAACGTGAACATTAAACATTAACAGCAGACTTTTTATTCACTTACTGCGTTGTAGTATTGCAGAAAACCTCCATGTGACGCAACACAATTCCCATGCGAAATCATAACACCTTTTGGAATTCCTTGTATTTTAAAGAAGGTAGAAAACGGAAAAATCTGATCAAATAAAATAGTGTTAATGAACTTTATTTTGCGATATTTACAGGATGTGATAATATTTTTAACATTGTTTTCTATGATGGAATTCATTGCAAAACTTTTCGTATCCTTTATATAAGAAAATGGTCATTGGTTGCGTGGGTGGTGATGAGAATTATTTAAGTTAACTTCGCGATCTTGATATAAACACCAGTCAAAGAGCTGAAACCAGGTTACGACTGTTTTGCTGTTTTGATTCTAAACACCCACCCACACTGCCGCAAGCTGCACCAAATTTTCAGTTACATAATAAATATTGTTCTTTGGTTAACTTTTTTCTTTGTGTTGAAACAAATAATTAAATCAAGGCTTGCGATCTTGATATAAGCACAAATAACATATTGAGTGGCTAATTAGAACTAAAAGTCTAAGGAGATGCCGTATTAGCTGTAGATGAAGGAAATGCTAACCAAAATATAATATTTATCATACAATTAAAAACTTTGTGAAGCGTGTGGCAGAATGTCTCAGTAATTAGAGTCGCAAACGTCGAGGCAGACATGCTCAGGTTCAAGGCTTGTCCGTGACATCATCTGGACAGTACACGAAGTGTTACTAATAAAGACGAAACCATTCCACCGGATAAATTGTCTGTTGAACGTAATACAATGCTTAGTTTATATTGATAAATGTATATATATATATATATATATATATATATATATATATATATATATATATATATATATTTATATATCAGGCAGTTCGCGGCAAATTCTGGCCAGTACGTGAAGTGATACGAGTAAAAATTAAACCGGTCTACTGGATGAATTGCCTTTTCTGCATAGTAAAATCTTTATTTAATATAATTTGATTAATGTTTATATCAATATGGCAGCCTAGATGAAATATTTGTTTTCTTGTTACCTTTTCAAAGTGTATGTTTTGTAAATTATGAAAGACATAAAATTGTCTTTTAAGGCACAGACATATTCATATTCCTTCTCTACGCACTAACTTTGATTTAAATCATCTGAAACTCTAAGGGATTTGTATTATTTGTTGACGTTCTCTTATATTTAATGACGGTTATTATATACACAAACATACTATTTAAAATTTGTTCTAATTATCGGATTTAGCTGCCGACAACAGAATATATTTTTCCACTTCACCAGGTATTTTCACATCCTCCTTAATTCTGGAAAACACCTTTAAGGGTAGCATGCCAAACGGTTACTTCAATTCTTTATTGAAGCTGTATTATGACACACTTTTCCCAACACATATTTCAGTATTATTTCAAAGAATAACCTGATAGCACTAAAATACCATAATTCAATAGTTTGTCAATAGCCTCCTTCTTTAGATATTTACGTTTAAAAACCAAATGGAGAAATTTGCACACCTTGATATGTTGGAATAATATTTAACCCAAACAGTCCGCATAATATTATGCATTTTATTTGAATACTTTTTTCCAACTATAGGAGAAAGTTGTTACAAAAAACGTATAAATGTATAGATATGCAAATAAACCATATCTTTCTCGTCACTTATTTAAGACAAAGCATAAACTTTGCTGGAACTTTGTCAGTTTACCTATTGATAACAAAGCGAAATGTAACATCATGAATGTATCAACAGGAATGAATTTTCAGTGCCCTATATAGAACGTAGCATATTATAATTTTGGTAAACTAACTTAACTAAGAAATCCAAATATTGGACGTGTTTTGGCACACAGATGACGATATAAAGTTTTTGTTGAGAGAAATTTATAAGAATTTTAGTTGTAGCATACATTGAAAAATTTACCTTGATTTCAGAATCTCCTTTCTTTTATGGTAGCCGGTGAATGGCTATCTTCCTTTCCTATCCCACGATTGTATCTATTAAAATGCTGTTTTCATTTCTTTCACAAATTCTTACGCCAATTATTTTTATTCTTAGTTACAAGTATAAAGTAGTTTTATGGTTGGGATCATTATATTTTCTCACGTACCCTACTTTTTATCTACTTGTATTTTCTCTTAATTTACATTATTACTTTCTCCTTAAACATTTATGTCTTACATTCTTTAATTATTTGCATTAATTTTGTTTTAAATGGTGTATCACACTGTTAAATTCATCAGCATCTATCTCATATTGAGTAATTGAATTGGAATTGTTAAGAAGTTATGATTAACAAATAAGTAAACTTGTTTGTGTAATACAATGTAGAAATACACCTTAAGCATGTCGTTCTAATTTAAAACAACGCGTATTGAAAAATAAAATAGCATTTTATTAGGTTGCGTTTAGACATTCAAGTTAAGACATTTGACTGTGTGGATTAACATTTATATATGTCCGCGCACACATGCTAGTTTGAAATTATATGGTGGCATAAAACAGATAAACCTGAGTTTACTTTTGCTTTGTTTATTTTGGAGTAGTCATACGAGAAACGACGAAGACATGTATAATAACAACCTTTTATGTTTTGAAGCAAAAGTCCTGGGTACCATACATGTCCTCAATAGTAACATCTTCTGAAATTTAGTTCCAAACCAAAGAAGAAATTGTTATATATTTGATGGATTGCAATTACCCTCATAAGCAATGTTTGGTTACATCATCTATATAAATATATATATATATATATTCTTATAATTAGGAAAACACAAATAACTGTACGTGTGCCAAACTTCTAGAAAGAATTAAGTTCTTCAAATCGTGTTTAGAATCAGATGTTGTGCCAAAACGATTCCTCAAGCAATGCCGAAGAAATAACCAAAAACCGACGAATAAACTTATAAGTCGCTTATTGCTCAATGGTATTGAGGACAACCAATCAAAACTGCAAGATGCTGAGAGCATCATTCAATCATTGGGTTGTCAAATTGCAAGACTGAACGACGGCGAATACACCGCATAAAAAAACACTTTGTTATTTGTGTTTACCTAATTATAAGAATACTGTCTTAATTACAAAGGAATGAACATCATAAAGAATATATATATATATATTTATATATACCTATAAAACCTACCAAAAACATTAATTAAGCAAATTTGCTAGGTATAAATATAATGCATTGTCAGAGACACACACACACATACACATATATATATATATATATATATATATATATTCAGATAGTTTAAACTAAATTTGTCTAAGATAGAAAAAGGTAATTCATCAAGTATATTGATTTCGTCCCTGTTAGGCATTCACCAAATATTTGCCAGAATCGTCGAGTCTAAGGCTCTAATAAGAGTGCATTTTATTTGGAGTTTTTCCATATATTCACTAAGCTACCAATCCGCGTTCAACACACCCAGACACATTTAATTTGTGTACAAACTAGGATTTTCCTTCAGGCGGATCTATTTGACATCACTTTCGATATAAATCTTCAAGTATTCAGAAATTAATACATGTTTTACTACATAGCCATGGAAATATTTGACTATATATGCTTATACTGTCGCTATAGACTGCACTTTCCATTAGTAACCAGGTGTTCTGCAGCCAGGGATCATGTCCGGGAACATCTAAGACAGAGAATTTGAACTTAACCGCCAACCTAAAGTAACTGAGCAACGTAAGCATTTATGCGCATTATACATAATTGTCTTTTCGGCCAATGTCTGATCCAGTCAGACATTGTGGAATACATTTTCAATCTCAAGTTTCAATCCCCCAGCATTTATGTGCATTATAAATAATTGACTTTTCGTCCAATGTCTGATCCAGTCATACTTTTTGGAATTAATTTTCAATCTCAAGTTTCAATCCCCCAGCCCAAATCCTTCATTATATGTCTAACACTATGCCATATGCAGAAATGATATTGAATTAAAGTCAGTCCAAATCACCAGCAGCAGATTTCTTTTGCAGTCCTGCACATTATCACAAGTACATATGCTGTATCAATGCCATATAATAGCGCCTTAGAGCCGGTTTGATGGAAATTTATAATAAAAGTGGTTCACACAGAGGTCCTGTTTTAATCAAAGACAGATAAAGTATTTAAATACAAATGAAGCTAAAGATGTAATGCATTTCTTGGTACTCATTGAGTAGATTATGAATATTTAACTGAAATCCATATATTTCAAGGTGTGATATGCGCCGAGGCAATTATTGGTACTATGGTGTATTACCTAAAAAGTTAGTTTATGATCTACTGGATGAATCGCAATTGCAATCGTATGATTTGTAACGAAATACGAATGATTCTACGTTGCCAATTCCATTATAAAATTATTGACTGAAATGATGGTGACAACTATTCTTTAACTAAAGCTAACTAACTAAAGCTTTAACTAAACCAGTCGTAAAATAATGCAAAATTATTTTTACGTGTGACAGGCGGTAGTTTTGATATTTTGTACAACTGGTCAAATAGAATGCAATTGGTTATATATTAACCTCTTTCATATTTGATTTAATGAATATGCTACCTACATACTATTTTATGGCACAATATTGTTCGTGTTAATCACGCGATTGTGGTTGTGCGTGAATTATACGTAAAACTAGGTACTTTCGGACGAAATTTTAATGCAGTGAAATATTTTCTATTTTTATAATGTTGTAAGACATTAATGTAATAAGCTAACCAAACTTTGTGAAGAAATGAGGCGTCTTTGATATTCTCAATTAAATTTGCAGTATTATTCAATAAAAGTAAAATTTAATTTTCTCTAATAAAATAAAATACTAACCTGTAGTTCCACTTGTATAACAAATGAGAGCCAAATCTTCCGGTTCAACAGTCTGAGAGAAATATGTCAAAACATTATAAAATTTTTATTTCAGTTTAGCGTTCTTTAAGTATTAAATTATTTGACATTTTTCATTACGGAACTATGAACAAAGCATTATTTAAACATTTAAACAAAAATGTTCATGCACATTTTATTTCATATTATGACAAAATAAATTCAACAAAGATAACATGTATAACCTCTTTTAGACAATATAAACGGTTTTATTCATAACAGTGGGACATGTTGTATTTTTAGAAAAGACGCGTTAAAGCAAAATCTTCGAATTTCGCCAGTCGCATCTTTATGATCAATGCATTTAAGAACAGTGTTCTAAAGTATGAATTCATCTTTTTAAATGATAAAACATTTTATGCAAGAGAAGTTCTGCAAACTAGATATTAAAATATCGCACGGCTGATTTTTTCACGTACCGACATTGGTCTTTTCGATGTAGATCCATTATCCTAATTGGGAAAAAAGAAACAAAAAATATATTTTACTTGAATGTACTTGCCTACCATAATAGTGTTCAACTTATAATCTGAGGGAAAAAATTTTATATGCAGCATAACTAAACATAAATAATTCAAAGTATTTTTCAATATTTGCACATCGAATTCAATGCTACTTTGCCAAGATCAGATGATGTATTCTTAATTCATACTATTGCCAAAAATTTGTTCTTTTCTCATCGAACGATTTCATATCCAAGAAAAAGTAGTAAGTTTAAGCATGTAGGATACACCTATTTAAAGTATATATATATATATATATATATATATATATATATATATATATATATATATGAATAAATTTATCGTTACAAGGTTCACCATATTTTTAAATATGAGGACACAACCTTTATTACATGGAATAACATTTATTAATAAATCTTATTTCTACCAATATCTACAGCCATTATTCTAGATACGTTAATATATTCGTTCATCCAAATACGACACACCCGTCAATTACGGACGCACTTACAATGAAAGCGATGACACACCATATGACGTTCCGCAAAAGGAGTGGTCTAAATTGCGTAAAACAAAGACAGACATAGCGAAGAGGGGATTAGTTACGACAAATGTACAATTGGAATTGGATGAATGAATATATTATAGAATCCAGAATAATGGCTGTAGATACTGGTAGAAATAAGATTTATTAATAAATGTTATTCCATGGAATAATTGTTGTGTTTTCATATTTATGAATATATACACAATACGTAATTAAATCTATTGGTCAATTATAGTGTAATGCGTTAAATTAATGGTAAAACTGACTTTTTATGTTCAAAATAAATACGTAAATGTTGTTATTGTTCTTAGAACCGGGTATTAATAAGTGGAAGTAAATCCCGTAAAGCGTAAAAACAAATAGCGCTGCCTTATAGTGGCACACTTTATTTGCCAATAAATTAACATGAATAGGTTTATCATTTTTAACTAATAGGAAGTAAAACATAAAATAGTTTACGAGGCCCTGATTTGAAAGGCCCTGCCTTAATATTAAGAGTGGTGCTGAATATTTTTCAACGAAAGTACACGATATTGCATATCGCTCTCAATAAAGGGTCGAAATAAGTGGAAATACTGCACTAGGGACAGATTTCAAATGCGTTGACTTATTGTCAAGAACAGAAAATACGTGAATCAGACTATCGCTCTTATCAAAGGATTGGTAATAAATGAAACTATTATACAAGGAGTAGACTCTACACCAACTATCTTAATGTTGAAAGAAAAAATCGTTAAAGTTTAACGAAATTACAGGACTGTGGACAACACTCTATACTAAGAATAAATAAAAATTGAAAATGTTTACGTGAAGCTGTTTTGAAAAGCACTGTCTTATATTTAGGATCGGCATTCATAATTATATGAATGCCGATATCGCTCTTAACCAAGGGCAATCAGTAAGTTGAGGTAATGTTCAAACGGAAGATGTGTCAATACTTGACTTAATGTCAAGAGCGGAAACCTTCATTTTTTAATGTCAGTACGTGAATGTCGTTGTTGCTTGTAACAAATAGGTAGTAACAGGCAGAAATCGTTTACGAAGATCAGATTTTAAACGGACTCCCATATGGCTAAGTGGGCCATTCGTAAGCTTTTATTCAGTTAATGTGAATGTGGTAGCCACTTTTGATAAATGGGTAGAAACAAATATAAAAAAATGTACGAGGTGCAGATTGTAAAAAAGGCTGGCGTCTTTTTACGAGCTGCAGTCTCATAATTTTAAACGAAATATTTTCAAAAAGTCTGTACATCTAAACAATGTAGAAGCAAAATGTGAAAGCAAAGATCAGATTTGTTAATCGCAGCATTCTTCATTGTTTGACGTAATTTAGTGAATGATGCCATCGCACTTAACTAGGTGGTAATAATAAGTATAAAAGTTAACGAGTTGCTGATTTGAAAAGCACAGTCTTATTATTATGATCAGCATCTTTTTTTGGTCAACGAAATTGCGGGAATGTGGTTAACGCTACAAACTTAGGGCTAACAATATTTGAGTATAATTTAAGAAGTGCAGATTTTCAAAGCTCTCACCTTGTTGTTAATTGTGAAATATGTCAGTGTTCAACAAAATCTCGTTCAAGGCTGTTATCTAAGTAATAATAATAATTGGAAAAGTTTTACGAAGATCTGATTTGTAAATCACAGATATTTTTGTTATGATTGGCTGCACATATTTTTTAAAGACCACGTAAATATGGTTATCGTTCTTAAAACAGTGTAGAATTGAGTATAAATAGTGTACGAAGTGGATATTTGCAAAGCGTTTTCTTATTGCTAAGAGCGGTGTTTTATAGTCTTCGACATAATTACGTGAATGACGCTGTAGCTTGTGAAGAAGGGTTAGAATGAGCATAAAATTGTACGACTGGCAGATTTTCAAAGCGCTCAATTGTTGTTAAGAGCCATATTCGTCAGTGTTTCACGTAGTTTCATCGCGTTTAACTAAAATGTAGTAATAAGTCAGAAAACGCATTGAAGTGTTGATTTGTAAGGCACAGTCTTATTGTTATGGTCGTCATTATTTTTTGTTAAAAGACAACAGTAGAATGTTGTTATGCTCTTAAAAACGGATACAAAAAAATGTAATTATTGTGCGAGTGGCATATTTGAAAAAATGTCTTATTCTTAAGTGTGACATTCTTTTCTTTTGTGACGCAATTACGTAAATAACACACGAGGAGCAGATTTGA
This sequence comes from Eudiplozoon nipponicum, assembly GCA_029291075.1. Taxonomy (NCBI): domain Eukaryota; kingdom Metazoa; phylum Platyhelminthes; class Monogenea; order Mazocraeidea; family Diplozoidae; genus Eudiplozoon; species Eudiplozoon nipponicum. The sequence continues at coordinate 30,142 of JAQBSW010002373.1, forward strand.
AAAGCGATAATATTGTGTTAAGAGTGGTATTCTTTAATTTTAACAAATTTGAGCGATTTTTCATCGCCCTGATGAGCGAGGTATTAAGAATTGCAAATGTTGTATGAGAAGCAGATTTGAAATACGTTTTCTGATTTTTATAAGTGGTATTCTATAGTGTTAAATGACATTACGTGAAAGTTTTTTCGCATTTAACAAATGGGTCGTACCAAGGTGAACGATTTTAAGAAGAACAGATTATGAAAGCGCTGTTTTTTTTGTTATATGCGGCATTCAACGATATAACGTGAATGTGGTTATCGCTCTTAACACGAGGGTGGTAATATGTCCGAATATATTTTTCGGAGAGAATTTTGGAAAAACAGCATTATTTAGCGCTCAACAAAATTGAGTTTTTCTTACTTTGATACATATTTAGGATAACTTGGTTAAAAAAGAATAGGCTACAATCCGAAAGTGGCTGGGCTACATTTTATTATGAATGCTTCAACTTATTGGAGCGTAATGTAAACTCACGAGTACAGTTTGATATTTATGAATCTTCACCCCAGTCTCCTGTTTCATCTGTAACTCCTGTAATCGCGCGTCTTCTCCTTTGCAGTCTAAAATTACAATATCCGTGACAAATCGTTCTTTGGGCAAGATCTTTAGAAGATTTTCTACTCGATTCAGTGTGTCACAGACGACAATTTTTGCCTCAGCTGTGAATATTTGCAGAAAATAAATTATTTAAAGTTTTATATTAATACTCATAAACTCAATTCATTTCTATAATGCATTCAATCAAAAGTAGTAATAAAGTTTAAAATTAAATGCTCAATTAATTCTATGAATTGTAGAATGTGATCTCCGACCTCACTTTAAATAATTGTGCGTTTTAACTGAAAAGTAATACTACTTGATAGAAGACATCTAAAAATTCATTAAATCAAGTTCACGTATTTAAAATAAATACCAATACAATTCGCGGAATAAGAATCTGTCGAACCACATTGGATACCTTAATTGCATGCGATAACGCATTGTAAAGTTATTTATTAATCATCGTAGCTAAACGGCTAGCAAAAATACAGGGATCGAATCGCATACACTAATTGCTCAATTGATTATCTTATCTGAAGTTATGATATATTCAAAACGTTATTATCGTGAAAAAATAGAAATTGCGCATCCAACAATATAGTCTGTTACCATTTTACTGTGAAAATTAATTTATTTGCCGATGACCAAATACGTTCCAGATTCGTCAGCTTGTCTTAGGATCGACTTGTTCAGAGAACATATATTTGGTTCTCCAAAATCTGTTTAAATACCTGCCGCAATAATCAACGCAGGAATTGATTTTTTTAAATATGAATAGCGCTAAACGAAGCTAAAATATAAAATTTTGTTAGCATTATCCTTTTAATTTGTACTTTCGCGAAAGGAGGTTTAATTTTAGCTATAAAAATTAATATTTATTTTCCTATCACGTTGGCATATGTAATAGTTTCTTTTCAGGACAAAATGTGCAATTTTAACATTAATAATTCGATTTCTATATGTTTACGTATTTGTACGTAATTTGGTGACGTGTGGCATTTGTGACATCACTAGCCTCTATACTGTTAATGAGAACTTGCATTTTCAATTTAAGATTTAATATCTAAATAACATATTACCTATATTAAATGAATGTGATAGTACTAACTGAGATTACGTTGAAAGGAATTAATTATTTGGTTCTTGAGGGTTAATTTGTTTACGCAAGTTACACTCATTGAAAAATAATATGCTAAAATAAAATGTGAAACAAAAAATACGAGCTTGATAGTCACATTATAAATGTAGAAATACATTCAAATTCGAAACTTTATGTATTAAAAAACGTAATGATTAAAAAACCAAGTAAAGTTTTCCTTCGCTGTAATGTGTGCTAACTAAATTAAAGGCGTGTAGTTGAACTTGTAAAAATTCCATGAATGGATAAAATGTTATAACTTTCCTACTTTCAAGGCAAATAGTAGAAAGTGCTCGAATTATAGCGGAAGCAAATAATGAAATACATGAATACGTGCACACACAGAGACGAAAATACACACGTCAATTAACCATTCTTCGTCCCGCTAATGGCGATAGAAATGCGACTGAGCTTAAGTAAGATTTACTGAATAAAATGTTCAACTATTGCATAACAAAGCGCCTTAAGTCTAATGATGTTTTTAATTCATGTTGAAACAAAATACACTGTCACGTCAGTACAGGCTTTATGCGAGTTAATAAGATATCTTATCCTACCGAATGAATGAGGCCGTTTATTTAAAGAAAGGAGACCACAAAATATTTTGATTCGGAAGCAAACATATATTACACATTGTGATGTCATCTTTAGTAGGTAATTCGTGAATGATAACGAGGACCGCAGTACGGCTCGATCCCGAGTCAATAGCCACCTGCGTCAAGAAACATGCGATCGTATTAAATGAATATTGGTTGCACAGACGATGATAACAATTACTTTAATCAGGGTTGCGATCTTGATTTAAACACCTCATCCATTATGTCAGAATAATTTAAGTATTTTATATTACTAAAAAGGCAATTCATTCAGTATAACGGTTTGGACCTTAATGAGAACTCATCACGTACTGTTAAGAATTTTCCGCGGACAGGGTTCGAAACTGAGCACGTCCGCTTCGGAATCTGCTGTACTAAATACTAGGCATCTGAGAAAAATTAGATAGTATATAACTGAAAATTGTGTAATGTGCGGCAGGGTGGCTCAGTGGTAATAGCACCAGATTCCGAACCAGACGTGCCCAGGTTGGAGCCCTGTCAGCGGCAATTTCGAAACAATACATGATGAGTTTCAAATAAGGACAAAACCGTTCTACTGGATAAATGATCTTTTCAGCACTATTCTGAATAGTGTATGTACATAATGGGTCCGTTTTTTATATCAAGATCGCAACCTAATTTAAAGTAAATGTTATCGTATTGACAAGTAATAGAAGGAAGAACATCATCGTCAATATTGAGCGATAGATGCTGCAATCCGTACAACCGGCACAGTTACAAAGATGAAAAATAAAAACTCAATATCAGAGCGACACGAGAAACATGTCACGGGGGAAAACGTTCCTACACGTAATAACCAACAAAGTGAAGACCTGGTCAAGAATCAATCCCTTAAATTAAGAATTCCAAGAACTTAAACATTAATCAGTAATCCAATAATAATGACACCTAAATGAAAACTGATATGACCTCATACACACGTGCATTTACACTTAAAAATCAACTTAAAACAAATCTTTAAAAAGAAATAAAATTAAAACTGGAAATCAGACTAGGTAGTCCATTAAATAAAAAATATCTACGATGCACATAAATCAAATATTGTAATATATTAAATACTGTTTGTTGCGAAGAGCTAATATATATGCAAGTATGTATTAGGTGTTGCGAACCTAGTAATAAATTAGTTCGGTTGTGACCAGAAGGATAAACCAAAGGCAGCATGAAATGTTTTCTCTTCCTAATATATATAGAATTAGAAGCAAAACCGAAATCCAGACTAGTTGCCACCCGCATTATCAGATGAAAACACAAGATGTATGTAACTGAACTAATTTAAATTCATGTTAAGTACTCTCGAAATAAATGGCCATTACGCACTTTGTTATGAAATGTTTTTTTCTTTCTAATAATAAATATAATATGTAAAATTAAAGGCAATGGACACAATATAGTATATATATATATATATATATATATATATATATATATATATATATATATATATATATATATATATATATATATATATATATATTCTTATAATTAGGAAAACACACAATAACAAAGTGGATAAAGGCCATTTATTTCGTGAATACTAATCATCTCTTATACAATCATACATATTTATACATTTTGGGTTTTTTAAAAAAAATTATTATTTATCTATGAAGCCCTTTACATAAAACAACAAGCACCTGACCTTAATATTCAAAGGTTTCATCAACATGATAGTCTTATCGACTGGCCAAGAATAACAAAATTCAACAACAATCCATTAGTATCCAGCCAAGAACAAACAAGCCCTCGACTAGAATCAAAAAACATACAATCGGATTGGCAACAAACTGAAGTGGAAATAACAGAAGCGCATACGATGACAGAAGTCTCCAAAAAATGTGAGCGTTTAACACTGCAATCCACACTGGCGTTGTTACCACGTGAAAACGACAACTTTGCGCAACGAGGTGAAACGATCAACTATACTGGGAAAAATAGCACTTGTATATGTAACAGTGAACAATGCGCACAAATGGTTAAATCTCAAGCTATCAAAACGATAATGACCAGATCTCAGACATCACTTTGCAATACTGCGAGAATGACCTTTACATGCAAAAACGCATACACACAAACACAAACGCATACACACTCACCAACTAGCCAAAACAAGAAACAGCAGTAAAAACGAGTCAGATTTGTTACCACTAGCATAATCAATTGAAAACCCAAAATGTATAAATATGTATGATTGTATAAGAGATGATTATTATTCACGAAATAAATGGCCTTTATCCACTTTGTTATTTGTGTTTTCCTAATTATAAGAATACTGTTTAAATTAAAAAGAATGGACATTATAAATATATATATATATATATATATATATATATCATGCAATATCATATTCTATCCAAAGCCATTATTTTTATTTAACATATACCAGAAGAGAATTGAATTATCGAGATTATGGTTTAGACCCATTTTCAATATATAAAAAATTGTCTAATTTGGATTATTTAAAAAATGTTTCCTTGCAAACTAATTCCGGTGTTATTAATTTTTTGAGAAAATTATATTATTCATTTGCTTACACTAAAACTCGTGAAAACGGATAAATTTTATAACATACTTGAAATGTTTTTGAGTTTATTGAATCAAACAACACATATATTTAGGAGACGGCGATATTGCCAAACTTGGTACTCAAGCAATAAAAATCCAATATTAGCATAAAATTTGACCGTACTACATGACAGTTTTCTGATAATTATTTTTTTATAAGACCTAAACTACAGTGGCTGAATTTTTATTTTTAAACGTGATTGTTTGCATATTTATTTTAATATGCAGGAAGAATAAGCAATGGATTTGGAATATCATCGGATCAAAACTCACTGTTGTTCAAGATGTGCCTTATAGCAGTGTCGCCGAGTGTATTGTACAATGGTACAACAACAAGTCTGTACATAAAACAGCCATATTCAATTATTGTCCACTGTATGAAAAAGAATAAAATTTGAACAGAAATAAGTTAGACAATTTTGTATGCCAATATAAACAAAATATATTTTCTCTAATAAAATGTATTCACAAAACAATATTAAATGAAGTCAGGTTTTTTTTGTTGAAAAATCTTTTCATGGGTGATGTTAGTCGAATTTTATTAGCCTCTTCCTTTTCCGACGAAGTAGCTATCACATGTTCACCAAAATACTTCTTTACATCAATTAAGGGATATTTCGATCGACACGCTAAACGTCTTTTTAAAATCTGCGTTTCATATTTCATCATCACACCTAGTTCTACACAAATAGCTAACACAAATTTGTGTATGTACGTGATAAATCCTTTAGCGAAAAGAAAGTGTCGAGTATTGAATGAAATTAATTTTGCGCGTTTCCCAAATAACTGGTGAAATTTTCCAAATTAGCATTTGTATTCAATTTTAAATTGAAAGCCGTGATATTAAAATATTTTAAGTTTACAGCGGTAGAATTCCTGATTTTTATCTGTCTATTTATGTTTCTAATAAAACTCGCAAAATTTTATCTGAAGGAAAGTTATAAAAATATCGCTAAACAGAGCGGGATTACTGTGAAAAGCCCATATGCGCACAACTTGAACGTAGAATAATTGATTTACTCCCGTACCTACACGCCGGCATGTGTGACCGAGAATAAATATTTCACGTGCAATTGTATGAATTAAATAAGATAGATGCTTTACTAAATTTGGTAAATTTGATTAAAACAAATGCTATCACCACGCGCGTTTTCAAAGATTATTAGATTATATAATCATTAGCATTTTGTAATGAAATCAATATAAATGTTGCCGTTAGATAATTATTTACATCTGTAACAAGTAAACAAATTTTTTAAATATGAAATTAAGTATGAAAAATTTATTCATTAATTGAATTGTAATAAGATTATCTGGGTAAATACAGTTACCATATCAGTATCAATTCCTGTATTTTTTTGTAAAAATGTCATTATCTTAGTTAACTTGAACCACATAAACATTGTGAACTCGTCATATATTTCTTGAATGGTTGCGCAGTGCAAGGTTCAAATGTTGAATCTCCGCGATTTGCGTTCACGGGTTGGCGCTTTGCAATTTCAGTTTCGCAAGGGTCCGATGGGTCTCCATTTCCAGGTACGCATCGTGCTTGTCTTCTTTTTGCCTGGGCGCCGATTTGTCCCTATCTTCTGAAGGTTCAACATAGTTCATACTAACCACTGGAAATTAGGTACGATATTATCTTCGTTGATTGGCAACGTTTCCGTATGATATTTGCCGTACCATCCTCAGGCGTCTAATCACATATATCCAGTACATTGCTCACAAAAGCAGATTTAAGCAAAAGACAAATGAAGATCCGAAGGAGGTAATTTTTGTTGTCGGAAAGATAAACCACTGTGTCAAATGAAATAACAATTCTTTAAATCAAGTTTGCGAGCGTGAAGTAAACACCAATCCCATTGTATTTAACCAGTCGTCGAACAACATAGCAAAACTACCGCCATTTTCAAAGCACTGACGCGTTTCGACCTTCCATGATCATCATCAGAGTACGACGGCAAACTGAATAGCGAGGATCAAACCGCATTGCATATATATATGGAAAGCAAAATTATATATGCGGCTCTCATCTCTAGAGGTGAAATAACAGTTTTATTAGATTATTTAATTCAAGAATGAGTTACATAAATGTTATCACCGCCCGCGCAACAAATTATCGTTTAGTTTTCAGAGTTATTCAGTCTTAAGTCATTTATATTATTGAGCTTCCAGCATAACATGAAGGGATATATCAGATACTGCACATGCCACTGTTGCGTTGTTTTATTCATTTCCTGGTAAATTATAAATAATAAAAGTTGCTTTTCTAATAAAAAGTAGGTGTACACAGAAAATAATTCAAGTTAACTATGCTCAATTATAATAGTCAAAAAGCGAGCATATTTCACTATTGCGTAAGAAGAGCGCAAATGTAATACTAGAGCACTAAAATGTTTTTCGTTTGCATTAGTAGGGAATGCCTGTTTTCGGTGCATTAGAATCCAAATAAAGAATCATTTTTGAACACAGAACACTTCAAAATGGTCCTCAAGTCTCTCGAATTATTTCAATGCCAATATCGCTTATGCTATAAGCGTATTCGCGTAGCTATTTCTTGTAATATATAAAACAGATTATTATGTGCTAAAAATGTGCGAAGTCAATCTTCCTTCATATTTCGCTAAATAAAATTGCCCACAGGTTCAACTACACTTGTAGATAACGCAGAATGCATGCTGAACCGGAATTTAATCTTTTAAGTCGGCTACCGAAATTTTTGGGGTGAATATCGTTAAAAACATGTCAGACGCAAAACATCGCAAAATCCCCGTTCATCTTTTAATTGATATTGCAATTAAACATATGTACTCATTTATATGAATCCTTCAGGTAATTAATCCATAAGTACATTGGTGAAAATCATTTTGTTACTTCTTTCTTTGTATATTGGAAAACCCGCAAGTTTAATTTTACCGAAAATGCTTCGTGTACCATTTTAAACTTCCTACGTAAATTGACGTACATAGTCAACTACCAGAAGTTTGCACTGACACATTTATTATCTGCTTAAAATTTAGTCTTTATTCAAAACGAAAATTTTAATGATAAATAAGTTTGCTCAAAACTTATATTGTAGTGCACCACATATATGATTTTGGAAAAAATGCTATAAAACATCGCAATTGTCACGCTATATTGAAATAGACTCTGTTTGCCACACCTAATTGATGACAAGACAAGGCAAATCGGAAATGAAATTCAGGGGAAGAAAGTTGTAATTTTGGCCTAATTCAACTGAAGAAATTTAGCAAATGCATTATGCAATCGATTTAATGGACAATTCCTCTTTTGCCAGAGCAGCTTCCTTCGAAATGGCATTGGTATCTCCTTTTTAGAAACTAATTGACGACATACTGACACTTCTGAACCAAATTTGTTGCTACATCATCAGAGTTTATTCCATGCTCACATAAATCGGAAGACGGCTGACGAAATAAACTGGCTTAAGTAATTCTATTCTTAGTCACACAATACATTCATTGATATTAAAACAATTTACAATCAAACAATTGCATCATTTAATCAAACAATTCTCACATATATACCTATAAATCTGCATACACGATTCTGGATCTTTACCGCTGTGCCATCTATGGTTAAATTCATGCCTATCAATGTTTCATTACTTAACCAGAATTATCAAGTAAACATAGTTATAAACGATTAATTATATTGCCTAATTAATGCTAAACGTGTACATGTATATGTACCCAAAACCTCTCGGCATAGACTTATAGTTATTTAATCTATAAATATAAAGATATACAAAATCCTTTACAAGAATCCGACGTTTCACCTATTGTAAATTTGCTTTCTCTAGCCAGTGAACTTTTTAATTTATATATGAACTCGCATTAATCTTATCTCTGAATCAGCAACTTTCCACCTCATTAATCGGTGGATATATTAATTTCGACTAGCTAGATAATTTATGTTGTTGATATTGGTTTACGAAGGGGTGACAAAATTTGACAGATTTTGAACTTGTCATAAGCGAATGTAATTGGAGAACTCAGATTGATCAGATAATCAAAAATGTGCCTAGAAATAACGAAGACTTCTGGAATGAATAATTGTGAAAATGGGAAAAAGAGAATGAAAGAACTGATGAAATAGAGAAAATGGCCTCATGGAGAAATGGATACTTCTTATCTAAAATATGATTAATTTTAAGATATTACCCATGAAATTAAATACACATAAAATGAATCATTATCAAATTAAAATGCATGCCAATCGAAGTGCTACTCAAAGTAGCATAGCAAATGTAATTAAATTTTTTCTTTTATTTTTTATTTTATCTTTAACACTGAATATTTAATTCCACCGATTCATCCCGTCTTCTTTTCCTGCTAATGGCTGATGCCTCATTAAACATTATGAATGCCCTACAGTCATTTTGTGATTTTTACTGCTTCAATTGTGTCGAATCAGAGTTGAATCTCATTATTACTCCTTCAATTGTCTGATCTATTATATGTTTCACAACAGCTATTTTAAAACTTCTTAATGTCACAAGTTTCGAAATGCCTGTTTTCATACCATAAGTATGATTCAAGTAAAAATAAATGAGAATATTCGTATAGGCATTCCTCCTATAGAAATTCATTTCTAATATCCAGCAATTCTGCCTTTATTTCACAGCAGGGAATACGATCTGCTACCTCGTTACTTTACCAACGTGAACTTCAGATCAATTTTTTAATTTGCTAAATTAAAAAAGTTTACCAGTTCGTGATCACGACGTTGCCAAACTATGAAAACATCATTAAAGAATCTCAAAAACAAGTATGGATTAATAAGCTTTCTTTTTAATAGCATATACTTCTTAAACTATGTTTGTCTAATTACTAAGCCTCACACTTTTGTATGATATTCATTTTGAGTTTAAACTATGCAGATGATATGTATAATTTAGCATACGGCTTTCATCTAATATCTTCGGATATTCAGTGAAAAACCAGAGATATTTGTATAAATAGATAAACAATCTAAGCTAGCTAGTCTCTAGATTACCAGTTAGTTACATTTCTTAACTGTATTTATGAAATGACTGCTGTTATTTAATTTATGGTCTAAAAAATATGAGTGTTCCCTCATCCTATGACAAAAAATTTTCAGCACCTTATAAGTAAGTAAATTTTCGAGGTTCATAATGATCACTAATTGTTCCACTTCCTTATTCACTCTTGCGAAACCATACATCCTTGGTTGGTTTGCATCTCTTTTTATGAGTGAGTTACCATGCGTCTGCTTCGATTCCTCTTATGTAATTAATTAAGTTGCCAACGACTTTACTTCTCAATGGAACTTGGGATATTGTGGAAGAAAATAACTTTATAATAATTTAATGCGAAAAAATCAACTCATTTTCAAAAACACAAAGATGTACAAAATATAATCGATAACTTATGGAAATACAATGTTAAGCCTAGTCGCATTTTAGTAAAAGCTAGGAACGTAAAATTTGAAGGGATGCAAATTCGATCAATTGCAAGAAAACAAGCAAGAACAGTGAGTTCTCACTTGTCCCTTCCTTTTGAAGCCTTCCATCAGTTGTTTGTCTTAAAATGACGTTAGAACCATTTTCAAGATTGACGCCATACTCACAGGAAAAAACAAACTTGTGGCAAATGTGGTATCCTCCTTTGAGACAGATCTATTTATATTTCTTTTATTTCCTAAAGTATTTTTTATTGTCTTCCCTAACATCCCGCCTTCATACCTATTCTCTTTGACTCAAATGTATACAGAAACTTATCCACGCCCCCCCCCTCCCAACCACGCACGCAACAACCTATATACACATATGTGTACTCTACTAAAGACGACTAACTATAAGCAAACCCTATGGATTGACATACACGCCTATCTGTGATGTCTCTAGTGCTATCAATTGTCCAGCACAAGGAAATGGCGACGAGATTAAAAAAGAGAAGGACAACATTGCGCAATTTACATCATCATTTAAGAACAATGAGTACATTCGTGATTGCATGCAAATTGTTCTGCCTAATTTACCAGCTAAGTACAGAGTACGCAATGTTACTTGAGGCGAGATCCGCATGACAGATTTCCCGAACCATCATCGTCATCACCTGGAGCTGATGGAAGATTCGTTATGCATTGCGACTGGAATTGTCGTCTTTTTAAAACCTCCAAACTTGACACAAATTGCTGTTATCTCCAGCCGTAGAACCAATGATATTTTGCAATTATATGATAGGGGTTTCGCATCTAGCAACAAATTAGTTCAATTATGACCAGAAGGATAAACCAAAGACAACATGAACGGAAAGTATAATCTCGTGCACATTCGTTTAGTGCTTACTGGCGAGTCATCAGTAGGGGCCAGTATTACGCTTAGTACCCACTATATATTTGGTTGAAGAATGAGGGAAAATAGGGAATTGTACAATCCTATTTTCCCAAATATATCGTGGGTAAAGGGTAAATGGCATATGCCGGCTCCTACTGATGAGTCGTCAATAACACTACAATGCGCAGATATACTACCGTCATGCTATATAGTTTGCCCTTCTGGTCATCAATGAACAATTTGATTACTTAACACCAACACCTAACACAAAATTGCATATATATTAGTTCTGCTCCACAAACAGTATCTAACAATGATTGTTTGGTCAATGAATAACGCTTTTTAATGGATTTTGCGCCGATTGACAATGTTTACTTTTTTCCATCAAAATAGTTTTTCAACATGCGCCCTAATAATATTTCTCATACTCTCGTTGATAAATTACTTCAACCTGCGAACTGCTTTCTTTATAATCCTCGCTCCTTATAGATTTTAGTGTTCTCCTTATTTAAGAAGCACAGATCGAGCAAAACATTGCCGACATGTTTGGTCGACTTATCGTCCGAGGGAAACTAAAAACTATTTTGGTGTATGTCAGAAATCTATTGCTAAAAAACAAAAATATAGAATAATTATACAATAAAATTTTAAAATTAAAAAAAGTTATTACAGCGTCAAAAGAATAATAAATTGAAAATGACTTTAAACTTGATTAAACAATTATTTAAATCAAGGTTACGATTATGGTGTAAAAACCAATCCCATTAAATACATACAATTTTAGTATAAATTAATAATTATATAATGTAGAAAAGGTATTTCATCCAATAGAACGGTTTCGTCCCTATTGGGCACTCTTCACGTAATTTCCAGATTTTGTCGCGAACGGAACTCGAATATGAACTCGCAACCAATTTTAATTTAATAATATAAATGTTCAATGCACTACCACTTCCTCATATAGCGCAGTGTTTGTTCTTTAATGACAGATTTGGAGCGGTTGGCTGATAATTTAGGTCTGAGGAGTTGCGAAATAGGCTCCACCTAAAGATATAACTAACCAAGAAACATTAGCTAGGATGTAACTTAAAACTGTGTGTAGTGGATGGGAAACGTTACTCCGTGGTTAGAGCACCAGACTCTGAAGCAGACGTGCTCATGTTCTGGACGGTATGTGATGAGTCTCCAGTAAAGGCGAAACCGGTCTCTTTTCACATTACACAATGCTTAGTTTATATTGACAAATTTATGTGTATAATGGAATTGCTTTTTATATAAAAAGGCAACAACAGTTTAGATCAATGTTCTGTATCTCACTAAGGGGAGTGTTGGCGCATATGATCCATAACAATTGGGTTTAATTAAACAAAAATGATAATAAAAAATCATAGCGTTTTGATTTTGTAGTAAATATTCAAACAACGATGAGATATCGAAGCTTCGCTAAACTTTATTTGTCCAGCCTCATGCTTTATAAATAAAATTTTGCTAGCCATGGTTTTGCATCGACCGGTTTGTTTGTCTCATCTGTCACACAGTTTAAACGTTAATTTTTTTTAAATAAAACAACGTAATAAAAATAGAAGATAATATTATGTTTGCCTTAAGTAAACGAATAAATCAAAAATTTTGCTATTTTACAGAATTTGCATACCTCCGGACAATTCACGCTGAAGATGCAAATCATTGAATGCTCAACGTCTTTCCCGTCGTTAATACTGGCATACAGATCAGAAAGACCTGCTCCAATGTTTTTGCAGTAGTTCCAAGTCTAAAAAGGTTGTTGTTAAAAATTTACTTGCATTATTTGCATGTGTGCTTCTTTCTCAAGAACGCGCATCGTATTATTAGCAAATCAAACGGTTACAATTAAAATCAAAATTCATTAATATCTCTGCTTTATCTTTAGTCATCGCATTTATCTGATCAAAAAATAAGATAAATTAACCCTTCTGAAAAATAAATGCGCTTTTTCTCTGAACTGACTGGATAAAATTGTTTCTTAATCCTCTAGATCTTCGCATAACTACAATTGGAGCCTTTTTTTCTATAAAAATTGAAATATCATAGCAAGCACAAATAACGATTCGACGTACCAAGTATCAATTCAATTTGTGTATGACAAAGAGTGTTTGCCTGACTCCACATGAACAAATAAAATAATTTGTTAAATCAAGTTTGCGAGCTTGAAATAAACACCAATCCCATTGTTTTTAACCAGTCGTCGAACAACATAACAAAACTACCGCCAGCCGCAACGCACTGACGCGTTTCGACCTTCCATGATCATCATCAGAGTACGACGGCAAACTGACTATCGAGGATCAAGCCGCATTTAATATATATGAAAATCAAATTTAGATAGGCGGCTCTCACCTCTAGCAGTCTCGCATACATTGAACTTGACTGGAAATGTCGGATGCACAATTTCTATGCAGTCACGAACACTAACTGTTTTTAGCTTTCGCCACATATACATATATAGACAATACAATTTAATAACAATTAGTTGCGTGGCTTTTGGTAACAATGCTATAAATCAATTGGAGCATTTTTTCTATAAAAATTGAAATGTCATAGCAAACAAAAATAACAATTTGTACCATACTTGACGTGCCAATTATCAATTCAATTTGTGTATGACAAAGTGTGTTTGCCTGACTCCACATGAACAAATAAAATAATTTTACGTTCACTCATTACATGCTTACGAGCGACTCATCTGTAAGAACAGGCACTGCGCCACAAACCCACTCTATACTGAGCTATCTGCGTATCAATATAAAAGCTTTTATTGAATCAGTGCAAAATGAGACATTCTCAATACGAGTTCAATGCCTACGTCTACATGAACCGCTTAATATCGCTGTAGAGCATTTCAAGATAATGAATACTAAGGTAGATTAAATTTCACAATAAATATGGATAAAACCATCGTAGACCTTAGTCACGTCAGTGTGAGCCTCTTACTCTGGCATCGATCAACATTAAAAGTCAAATTTTCGTATAAATCGTTGAATAATTCTACTTAAAATAGTGCCTTAATCCACTTTTTTGTGTTGCAATTAGCAATATGTATTTCTGTTTTAGGCAGGGTGTAATTAATAGAAAATTTTCTAAGATATTACTATTATCAAATGTCAAATTCTGATGCCACCTCATGTTATGATTCGTTTCGTTCTTATTTTGGAGTCATGAGATTGCATCATTTGATCCTGCCAAATTTGACATATACCCTGTCCTATATAAGCGAATTTGTTACTAAAAATAGCATGCCTTATACATAAGTTCTTCGTTATACTCCGCACGTATGAAATAGGGACATTTATAGTATACACCTGTAGTTGCCAATATACTCCGAAAAATTAAGCAATCATGTATTAAGTTTTGCACACCTAGTAACAAATTAGTTCAATTATGACCAGAAGGATAAACCAAAGGCAGCATGAACGGAAAGTATTATCTCGTACACATTCGTTTCGTGCTTAATGGCGATTCATCTGTTGGAGCCTGTCTTACGTTTTTACACACTATATATTTGGTGAGGAATGTGGGAAAATAGGACGGTAAAATCTCCTACATTTCTCACCCAAATATATAGCATAAATTGATATCCATCATGTTGGTATCATGTACCGACACGGAAACCATAGTGTTAGTACCATGAACCTTTTCGGTACAATAATGTTGGTATCAGTTACTAACACAATAGCCATAGTGTTAGTATTTTTTATCGACTCGGTATATATATATATATATAATATATAGAGTGAGTTAGCGTGTAAATCGCATTTTCAAGACTTCATATGATGTTAGATTCACTACTATAGGTTTAAACATTCGTCTAGGAAATTGTACCGCCCTATTATCCCACATCCCTCACGCAAATATATAGTGGTTAAAGGGCGTAATACCGGCTCCTACTGATGAGCCGCGAGTACGTACGAAACGAATGTGCTTGAGATTATACTTTTTGTTCATGCTGTCTTTGGTTTAGCCGTCTGGTCATAATTGAACATATTTGTTAATTGGTGCGCAACACGTAATACATAATTGCATTTATATTAGTTCTCCGCAACAAACAGTATATAAATTAATCTATCATCGTTTGTGTGAGCTGTGATAAAAATTATTTAAATCAAGATTACGAGCTTCATATAAACACCAATCCCAATATACTGACCAATGTTTACAAACTGGGATTGGCGTTTATACCAAACTCGCATCTTTGATTTGAATAAAAATTGAGAAAATGATTAACACGTTTCGTAGTTAACATGAAATCCTTAAATTGTATACACAGAAATTAAACAAGCCTATTTGGGGAATAAATATGTGTACATGCGCTTACAAATTTATTCCTAATACCTTTGACAAATACTCTTAATAAAATGTTACGCCATATCTATTAAACGAATCTATTGCACATATATGTGGTCAACAATCGATGAAAGATAGAAAACTAAATATTCCTAAATAGGATGCATAAAATCCTTCAGATCGATCAAAAAAGTGAATGAAACCCGCACGTAACTGGTTTACCTGGATGTATGAACATCCAAGACTTTAACGAAAAATAATTTAACTGTTAAATAGACTATAAATAATTAAATAAATGCAATTTCCAAATGGATCTTTATTATAGAATTTAAAGTCAACTCTTCGTATTTTGTTATATTATGCTTGCTAAAATTATAAAAGTATCGTACTGCTTCGGATATGATGAGTTTTTGGCAGCTCTTAGCAACAAAATGCAAACATAGATAGAAAGGAATCATTTGTTGTATATTTTGCAAAATTAGATTAGGCACAACTTTATTTCATTTAACCAGACGCATTAAATTGTTTAACGACAGTCTAATTAGTATGGACTTCAGTTTGCTATTCATCAGAGCAAAATGAAAAACAGACTAACATATAACAATCCACCATGCATGCATGAGGTATGAGAATTCTGAGATAAGGTTGCCAGTCCTAAAATCCTCGTATTTGTTGACCTTTGGTGGTAAAAACAAATGTAGAATCCAAAAGTTTCTAAATTTACCTAAATATTTTGCGTCCGAACTGCAAGTCAATGTTCTAGCTACCATTGGTTGTTTGTCAGAAAATAAAAAGCCAACTGGATCAAAAATGTTGCTACAGATCAATCACTTCTAGCGCTAAATTGACAGTGATCTTATCTAATCAGAGAGGATATATCGGTTCATTAATCTGTTTAGACGTTATCATCTAAAGCAGTTCATTTTACATGTCTCGGTGGCATGTACACTTGACTTGCGGAAAAGTATTGTGGGATTTGTTTGCCAACTATGCGCAAAACCATGAATTTTTAGCGATTTTAATGAAATGTTAGCCCTTTTGTTTAATTGGTTTTACGATTAATCTCTTTAAAGCTTTACACTTTTAAACTGTATGAGAACGTGTCCGTCAAAAAACATTTAGAATAGCATTATGCATCTATATATGCACAATTTCACTTAGCAATATATGTGGTAGTAAAGCTAAACAAGTGAATGGATTTCTTGTAAACTGTACGATTATTGTTGATGCTAACAGACAGTTTCAAAGTGAGCATGATTTTTCGGGCACCCATTAGGTTGAACCAGATAGCTGGAAAGATTTTGTGAAATATCTTACTAAAAATCGTAAAGTAACTGACGATTTGCATATACGGGATTAGTTCGCATTTGAGCTAGTAGCCCATTCTGACAAAGGCAACGTGAACTCAAAATGACGACAAAAGTCAATTCGTCCCATAAACGAACTTTCCCTGTAAATACTTTTTCCCGAAATGATCGGTGAATTGTATAATTGAACGAGCATTGGTTATGTGGGCGGTGGTACCATATACACTACGTAATTAATAGTGACAAAAATGTACAAAAAAGGAGTGTTGTTTATCTCAGGCTCGCAACATTGTTTTAAATAATTGTTATCACCACCCGCGCAACTGTACACTATACATATACACACACACACTATATATATATATATATATATATATATATATATATATATATATATATATATTTGTGTGTGTGTGTACCTGGAAATCTGGAAAAAAATTAAGGTGCGTGATTTCATAGAGACTGAGCGGCCGATATTTTCAATTAAGTACAATGTATTCAAGACAAATAGGGGCTTCCGCGCCTACAGAATTTTGAGTTCAGATGGTGATTGCGCATGATTGAAATACGTCAGTACGAGCAATTGATGATAGTTCTGCTATTGTATAAAACCGGTTAGATACAATTCGATAAGAGATGATATTAAGCTCGCACACTTGATTTGAATAATTCGTTATCACCACCCACGTAATCAATAATTATTACATGAAACGTTTTTATCGGTCCTGAAAATTTTATTCAAAATTTCTTAGCTGCTTAGTAGGCCAAATGGTCTAATGCTAAATCTAAAGTTAACTTCAATATAATTGCAAATATATATATATATATATATATATATATATATATATATATATATATATATATATATATATAGAGAGAGAGAGAGAGAGATTTGCATATATATATATATATATATATATATATATATATATATATATATATATACATATTTTTATATGTAATTATCCATTACGTTTCAAAATTATAACACACCTCGTTATATGTTATCCAGGTGTATTCAGAAGTTGGCGTCAAACGTCGTCCTAGGCACGGTTTATCACCACTGATTTCCACACCTCTAACCAGCGAGTCCACTAGAGTGGTAATTTTATCGCTTCTCCTTCTCGGCATCGGTCGATCCTTCAAAGTCATGCTGCTGCGAGCACCATTCTGATAAACAAGACGAACGTTTAAAAACGCAGTTAAATTCAGAATAGTATATAGATGACAGACGGTAGCAACGGAACAATTTCACACCATTCATAGTTCGCATATTATTTTAAAAAAACATAGCTACTCGACAATAGGAATAACATTGTGCTAAAAAGCACAAATCTAATTTACCATTATAATTACACCTTGTGTTTGTTATGACGTTTATCTGTCATCCTAATTCGACATAAACGTAGTTGTTGCTAGATAAGGTGTACACAAAGCATAAATAGATTATTTTTAACTTTTGGTTTCGCGGTTCAAAAATTCACTTTTAAAAGCCATACCAGTACATGGCTATGTTGCTTTTTCCTCATCAGATAACTCGTCGTGAATATTTGGCGAATTCAAATTCAAACTTAGGTTTTGATGCATATTAGTTAATCAATTCACAAGTAAGTCCACTAGAAAGGAAACTGTTTCCGTCGATAACAAAGCGTCCTCTGTTATATTGGATGCATAAACTTTAAATAGACAGTTTTAAGAACGAATCTTTTATCTCAACTACCCGTAAGTTTTTACTTGCGCAAGCGCTAAAAGCAACTGACCATAATTCGATATTGCACTATTTTGTCTTGCCCAACCAGTTTTAGAAATTCATATATGAATACCTGATAAAAAAAGAAACTATTGTTAAGGCAACAAATTCTCATCCAAACAAGCATGTTTCACTTTTGTCCTTAGAGATCAAACGCAATGTACTTCCCTCTTTTGCGGAGATAAATAAACATTGGTGATAACAGTCATTTAAATCAATGATGCGATCGTGACATAAAAAATCAATCCCGTTGCATGCATACATTCGCCAGTAATAGCTAAGAATTTTATAATGTGAAAAAAGGCAATTCAAACAGTAGACCGGTTTCGACCTAATTAGGAATACTTCATGTATTTTCCAAAATTTACCGCGGACTGAGCCCGAACCTAGGCACATCTGCTTTGAAGTCTATTGCCTTAACCACCTAGCATTGTGTATAGCTTGCGGAAGGTTGGCTCAGTGGTTAGAGCAACAGATTCCGAAGCAGACATGCCAGGGTTTCAGTCATTTGCACAGAAAATTCAATAAAGACTAAACCCGGTCTACTTGATGAATTGCTCTATCTACATTATACAATGCTTAGATTTTACTAACGAATGAATGTTTCCAATAGGACTGGTTTTATACCAAGTACGCAACTTTGATTTATGTAATTGTCATGTAAATAAAATATTTGACATCATGTACACATGCGTTTAATGCTCACGGATGGCTCATTATTAGGTGCAGATAATATGCCTTAGACCTACTATAAATTTGGTCATAATGTGCGAGAGAGTTGGAAGGAGAGGTCTCCTAACCGAAACTGGATTCATGCATTAATTGAATTACAGTCCAAAAAAGTCTTCAGCAGTAGGATTTCAAAGTCAAATTTCTATATATAATATATACAGAACAAGTAAAAGGTGCAACTGTGTATTAGGTGTTGCGCACCTAGTAACAAATTAGTTCAAATATAACCAGAAGGATAAACTAAAGACAGCATGAACGGAAAGTATGTTAACCTAATAAACAATTGCATATGTAACAGTTCTCCGCACTAAAGAATATGTAATTAGACAATTTTAATTGATGTTTTCAGAGTTAACATGTAATGTGCTAACTAATGTCCATCGCGGCTAAAGTGTACAAATTTTCAAAAGTAACACAAGTTCAATAATGTTTGTGTTTCATAATGATTTTTGAAATTTAGCGTGACTCGATAACCATTGATTTTGAATCCTTGGCAGATGCCGTGTCTCTTAAACTATTGTGTTGCTACTTATCATATTGTCGTTATCCAGAAGACCAATGTGCCGATATCCTTTACAGACACCGAATCAGGAAAATTGTTGCTTTGGTAACCTTGCCAAGCTTGGGTTATATGACATATAGTTAATTGGCTTTTAAGTCGCATTGCTTTAACCTCTGTGAAATTAACTACATTACTAATTGGATACACAAACGTATAGAAGTCTGGACCATCAAATCGTACCACGTATCTTGACTAAATATATAGTGGGAAAAGGGCGTAATACCGGCTCCTACTGATGAATCGCAAGTAAGCAGGAAACGAATGTATGCACGAAATTAAACCGTTATTTCATTCTGAATTTGTTTTATATTTTTGATACAATTTGAACGAATTTGTCACTAGGTACGCAACAAATAGAAACAGTTGTATAGTTATTAGATCGGTTTAACAATAAATAAATAATTATTATATATTTAATTGAATGATGTCATGATTACCACGATCAAGGCCAGAAAGTATGGATTTGCTAGAGTAGCAGGTGTTCATAAGTAGTTATAATTGTCAATTTTTGGTAAAATTTAGCATAACTTGAAGTCCGTTGGGCTGGAATCATGTACTAACTCGCCACCCATAGTGTTGGTACCATCTACCGACTCAGCAGCCATAATTTTGGTGCCGTTTACAAGCTTGGTATATATACTATATATAATAAGTTGGCTTTGAAGTCGTATTATCAAAGACTTTATATGAAATTAACTTCGTCACGGCTTGAATACACATTTGTACAGGAGATTGTTCCGTCCAACTGACTCTGATTTCTGGATCTAATATATATATATATATATATATATATATATATATATATATATATATATAATGGGATTAGGGCGTAGTATCTGCTCCTAATACGCAGTAGCCAACAAGAACGAATCGCATTTGTACATTAGATTTTACTTTTTGTTTATAATTACTTCAGTTTTTATCTGTTCATATCTTGCTAGGTACGCAATAGATAATACACAACTGGTCTACTAGACATCATAGAACTTGCTTATTTTAGTTGAAAAAATTGTGATTATAAACTTGTTTTAAATTATTAATCTGAATAATTTATGTATATTTGTATATATTAAAATACAACGTCAAATAGTTTGAATTTATAGTTTGTAAAGTATTTCTATTCTAAATACCATACTGAGCAGCTTTTATGTTGGAAAATAATTTAAAGAAATACTTTGCATTTATCACAAGTTACATGCCATTTGTCATTCGTAACGAGACTGATTAAAAAAATTTTTTTTAATATTTTTTCAATTTTTTAATTCATAAGATGATAATTGTTTTTATCACAAGCAGGAAATACCAAATTTGTATAACGAATTACAAAGACGTTAATCATAATGCCACATGAGTTTGAATAAAATGAGTTAAGGCATACTTGGATTCGAAAAAAGTGTCACTTTATATTAACTGACTTAAGGACTGTTTACGTGACTATGTTCGACACGAAAAAGACATTTCAATTACGATCATCATTTTCCATGCTAAATGAGGCGTGAAAAGATTTTTTGTAATTTTGCAAAATAATTGTTTTTATAAATAATCTTTATCGGGAAATGAATCAAGCGTTTACCAGCTAATTTAAGAGCTGTTTTCTATATATTTGATCTGTTTTCCTATTTCTGCTCACCTAAAAAGGTTGAACAGGCAAAGGGACAAAATATCTGCCACCACAATAATACTAAAATTTGTAAACGTTAACATGTTTTACTTTGCAGAAAAAAATAATTTTTCCATTTTCAATCATTTAAGTTGCTCACATTCAGGAAATTATGCAACTAATTTTTTTGTGTGGATAGGAAAGCACCATTTTGATTTTAAAATACAAAAATTTTCTCGGAAATGGCGCGGCAATTTCAAAATGCCACACAGTATTGGCATTATTATAAAAACGAGTATAGGCAGTTAGCAACACGATATTTGCGTAGAATATGATGAGCAATCACTTCACCACAAGACATTAAATATCTGCAATCAACTTTCCCCGAATAATTTGTTTACGGTGTAGATAATTTTTATTTTAACTTATAAATACCACTTTTATACCTGATTGGGCAGAATGAAACTTTGATTATCCAAGTCCGAAAAATCCTCGTGCGAAATATCTTCAAACGTCAGCTCATCTTTCACGATCTTGTTTTCCTCCATGTCTTCAGAAGTAGATAAAATCTGGCGAATTTCAAAATCACTTAATAAAATAATGCAATATTGGAATCTTTTGATCGTCGATTATTAAATAAGAATATAACTTATATAGTCTAACACAATATTCTCACAATGAAAATAGTCCCCTACAATGCTGTAACAGTAATGTCCACTGGAAAGTTCATAATATCGTTTATGAATTTGATGATTGCGCCAAAAATACGTTGGTTGTGTTCATGCTAAGCATAAAACAATAGAAGTATCAACAATCAGACGCATAGCTGCATAGGTCTATACGCAGAGTATTAGAGTATACAATTGACGTGCGAATGAAATATTAAAACAAAACTTACAAATATCTTAGAATGACAAACAAATTTTGGTGTTATGACAGAGTTACATACAAATAGCCAGTCCGGTAAAACATGGCGGCACGTGAGTATGTGAAGGCCATCAATCAAATTTGTCAGAGAGTGCACGTGTCAATCTAATGTTTATACTATACTAGATCTTGTACTGCCTAGGCCATACAGGTAACAACTTAAGGTCAGATAATCAATTCTTCGATAATTACTTTCAATACTTTAATAAGATTATAATACTGATCGTAGTTATAAAGAAGTTCTAATGTCACTACTACAGTTTTCAGTAACATAAATACGTACGAAAGGTAAATTAGCAGACACGGCAACAATTATGCATTGTACAAATTAACACAACATGCTACATAGCAAGGTTTACGTCAAAATTGTTGTGAGCCACGTGAAATTGTGACTGCAAGACATGTTATGCTAGAAGTTATCTTTTTCGAATTTACTTTATCTCGTCATCTCTCTCACCCAAATTATTACACGTGTCAAAGGAAAAACGTGCCATAACAACTGATTACGTTGAACATTTTTACACTAGCCAAAATTGTAATTTGAATTTAGAACTGATTTTTTCGTGAATATACTACTGTCAATTATATTTTTAACCCATAATTATATGTTTTTTTAAAATTTTAAATCCAACAGGTACGTGGCGATCTATTGCATTACAACTAACAATTTATCTACTCCCAATGTCAGATAACATTAATGATATGTCCGATAACAATGAAGGTGTTCAAGGCGATATGTGTGCATAAGATAAATCGCGAAAGAATTGAACATTTTATTTAAAAATTAGTAGTAACATTTTATCTTCGCTTCATGTACAGTGCAAATGTGTTGGTGTATTAGCTATAAAAAAGTTTGTAATGTGCTAATCTACAGGGGACCCGGTGTGCACCGTTATGTCCGCATAAACAAGGATTACGGTTCAATTAGCGCATACGAAGCATTAATCATTTCTAGGAGGCATCATTTTATATGTGATTAAGTAATGTGGAGTGAATAGACAACACCTTTTTGTGAATACCGCATCTACAGGGTTTAGGTGAGTAGTGCCGTTTGCTATCGAAATCAACATTATTACGTGGCTGTTTTGTGTATTTTCCCCGAAAAATAACCACATGAATTTAGTGAAGGTTTGTGTGTCAACACGCGGTTAAATTATGTTTGAAAATGACTAATGGAATGGACAAGTGCACAATGCAAATCAAATTACGCCAATGGTCTTGATTAGGTTAAACAATCAGGCAAATCGTAAGATTTGTAACAATTAGTGCACGTAGTATATTGATAGGCAGTCAATTCGGAAATTCTTTGCATTAATGGGGTTTAATCGGGCTTATGGTGAAATACGTCACTTAGACACCGTTTGTGGCGGAAAACTAATATATATGCAATTATGTATTAAGTTTTGTGCACGTAGTAACAAAATTGTCCAAATATGACCATAAAGATAAACCAGAGTCAGCATGCTTAATGCTCATAATAGCCATAGTTTTGGTTTACTTTACAGACTCGGTATACGTATTATATGTAGTCAGTTATCGCATAGGGGATTGAAACCTCCTATTTTCGCAATTTCTCGCCCAAATGTAAAGTGGATAAAGGGAACGATACCGGCTTCTACTGATGAGACGCCTGTAAGCATGAATAGAATGTGCACGAGATTGTTCTTATACTTTCTGTTCATGATGACTTTGGTTTATCCCACGGGTTTTATTTGAAGAAATCTGTTACTCGGTGCGCAACACCTAATACATAATTGAAAAATACGTCTCTTGTTTGCCTAATCATGGATAAGGCTTTATTTTATTTAGAATCTCTGCACTTTTCTTGTTGCATTTTACAAATTTTGTCAACTATTATTATGGCAATGGGATTTAAAACTTTAAAACACTTTGTAATCGTTCCTTATCGCTGGAAAAGTTATATTGCTAATAGTCAGGTTAGTATTGATTACTATGTTCTATGGTAACAATAGTTTAATTTTCACTTAAAAATATCCAATTGGTAGGTGATCAATAATCCAAATAGTTCAAAAGGAACACACTATTGCTCAATCTGACACTACACAGGTAATTATGTGCTCCTGTTTCCGTCAAAATAATTAATTCAGAAACCTAGGGATCCACGTCATGCAGAAAATAAATTTTATTCAATTCGCAAAGTTGTTATCTGCTTTCACGATATTCCAGAGCAAATCTGTCAGTTTATGTGATAAAACAACGCATTTCTGCTCTGATTGTCTCATATTAAACATTTTCAGTATAATTAATCAATATTAACAACGGGAAAATGGTCAACACGGTGAAACAATCCGATGCTTAAATTTGTAAACGACGTGACAAAAAGAAAGATATTTTATGCCATAAAAGATGGACTGAAAAGCTATTTGTGATTTAATTTAACAAGTATGAAATATTATGAATTTTCTGACTTTTTCACATCATGTACAACAACTAATAACTGCTGAAAGAAGTAAAAAATAGTACAAAACTACTCTATTTTATAAATATTTCATAAGCACATAGCAGACATTTCCTAAATTTAATATTCTGATGTAAATCATGCAGGAGCTGCAACTGAATAACCTGTTTTAGCGGTTCATTTTGAAAGATCTTTAAATTATTTTTCAAAATTTAGAAAATGTTTAACCTAACTTATTTACACAAACTGTAGCCGACTTCAGAAAAACAGTCTATTTGTCAACGAAACGCCCGACACCATCAAACTACAGTTAACCACATGAACTGACGTGTTTCAAAGATCCATGTCGAGCCTCAGAGCACGATGGCAAACTGGCCAATAATGAACAATAACAAATTCCGTTCTCCCACCTATTATTATAACATATTTTTATTTCATCGGTATTGGTTTCGATTTTAAGTTAAAAGAATTAAAATGAATTTAATTTATTAACACCGGACAATTAATGGTTTTTGCTTCAAAAACTTGTAAACATTTGGTGAAATCGTTCATAGAGTTTTAATCGTCCCAACACATCAATTGTGAATCCGACATTTGAGTGAGTAAATTTACTGATGTGCCCTGATGATAATCACTGATGTTCGATTTGCACCATTACCTGAAACTGACGAGAATTTGCCGTTTTGCGATTAGCTCAAAATAGATTTTGTACGCTTCTAATGTTTGCCAACTTCTTTTAATAGTTCTGTTATTAACAGGTGCGAAATCACGTATTCCTTAATTTTATGACATAATTAAATGGCGAAATATTTTTCAATTAAATTGTGATAATGATTGAATTCTAATTGTGCGGCCAACATTTAATATTGCTTCCAAAATATGTGAGACTAATAGTGATTAGTGCCGCATTTCTACATGTCGGTGAATGTCAAATTATTTTCGCGCAACTAGTAACAAAATTGTTCAAATATAACAAGAAGGATAAACCAAAGACAGCATGAACGGAGAGTATAATCACATGCACATTCGTTTCATGCTGGCATTGACGTATCAGTAGGAGACAATATTAGGCTCTTTATCCACTATATAATTAAGTCAGGAATGTGCGAAAAGTATGACGGTACAATCTCCGAAACGAATGGGTAAATTTTCACCAGTGAAGCTGTCTTCATATAAAGTCTACAACAATGTGACTTCAAAGCCAACACCCTATATATATATATATATATATATATATATATATATATATATATACTATATATATATATATATATATATATATATATATATATATATATATATATATATATATATATATTGATAGTTTCTAATTTCACCATTTTTTGTTCTTATATATATATATATATATATATATATATATATATATATATATATATATATATATCAAGCCTGTAAATGTTACCAACACTATGGCTGCCGAGTTGGTGCATAGTACTAAGACAATGGATTTCAATGTGGGCTAAATGTAATCATTATTGAGAACGAAAACTATTTCTGAACACCTGTTATTCCCGGAAATTAGTACACTCTGGCATGGATCGACATAAGTAATCATATTTCGCGGTAATCATGACATCATTCGATTAAATATATAACAGTTAGATATTAATTGTGGAGGAGAACTAATATATATACGATTACGTATTAGGTATTACTTTCCTAGAAACAAATTAGTTTAAATTAGACAAGAAGGATAAACAAATACAATTAAATAATAATTGATTGCGCCGGTGGTGGTAACAATTCTTTAAATCAAGTTTGCGAGCTTGAAGTAAACACCAATCCCATTGTTTTTAACCAGTCGTCGAACAACATAACAAAACTACCGCCAGCCGCAACGCACTGACGCGTTTCGACCTTCTATGATCATCATCAGAGTACGACGGCAAACTGACTAGCGAGGATCAAACCGCATTGAATATATATGGAAATAAAATTTAGATAGGCGGCTCTCACATCTAGCAGTCTCGCATACATTGAACTTGACTGGAAATGTCGGCTGCACAATTTCTATGCAGTCACGAACATTAACTGTTTGCAGAAATTGTGCAGCCGACATTTCCAGTCAAGTTCAATGTATGCAAGACTGCTAGAGGTGAGAGCCGCATATCTAAATTTGATTTCCATATATATTCAATGCGGTTTGATTCTCGATAGTCAGTTTGCCGTCGTACTCTGATGATGATCATGGAAGGTCGAAACGCGACAGTGCGTTGCAGCTGGCGGTAGTTTTGTTATGTTGTTCGATGACTGGTTAAATACAATGGGATTGGTGTTTACTTCAAGCACGCAAACTTGATTTAAAGAAATGTTACCACCACCCGCGCAATCAATTATTGTTTAAATTGTATTGCCTATATATGTATATGTGGCGATAGGTGCAAACAGTTAATATTCGTGACTGCATAGAAATTGTGCAGCCGACATTTCCAGTCAAGTTCAATGTATGCAAGACTGCTAGAGGTGAGAGCCGCTTATCTAAATTTGATTTCCATATATATTCAATGCGGTTTGATCCTCGATAGTCAGTTTGCCGTCGTACTCTGATGATGATCATGGAAGGTCGAAACGCGTCAGTGCGTTGCGGCTAGCGGTAGTTTTGTTATGTTGTTCGACGACTGGTTAAAAACAATGGGATTGGTGTTTACTTCTAGATCGCAAACTTGATTTAAAGAAATGTTACCACCACCCGCGCAATCAATTATTATTTAATTGTATTGCTTATATGTGTATATGTGGCGAAAGCTGCAAACAGTTAATGTTCGTGACTGCATAGAATTTGTGCAGCCAACATGTCCAGTGAAGTTCAATGTATGCGAGACTGCTAGAGGTGAGAGCCGCCTATCTAAATTTGATTTCCATATATATACAATGCAGTTTGTCCCACGCTAGTCAGTTTGCCGTCGTGCGCAGATGATGATCATAGAAGGTCGAAACACGTCAGTGCGTTGCGGCTGGCGGTAGTTTTGTTATGTTGTTCGACGACTGGTTAAATACAATGGGATTGGTGTTTACTTCAAGCTCGCAAACTTGATTTAAATAATTGTTACCACCACCCGCGCAATCAATTATTGTTAAATTGTATTGCCTATATATGTATATGTGGCAAAAGCTGCAAACAGTTAATGTTCGTGACTGCATAGAAATTGTGCAGCCGACATTTCCAGTCAAGTACAATGTATGCGAGACTGCTAGAGGTGAGAGCCGCCTATCTAAATTTGATTTCCATATATATTCAATGCGGTTTGATCCTCGATAGTCAGTTTGCCGTCGTACTCTGATGATGATCATGGAAGGTCGAAACGCGTCAGTGCGTTGCGGCTGGCGGTAGTTTTGTTATGTTGTTCGACGACTGGTTAAATACAATGGGATTGGTGTTTACTTCAAGCTCGCAAACTTGATTTAAAGAATTGTTACCACCACCCGCGCAAACAATTATTGTTAAATTGTATTGCCTATATATGTATATGTGGCGAAAGCTGCAAACAGTTAATGTTCGTGACTGCATAGAATTTGTGCAGCCGACATTTCCAGTCAAGTTCAATGTATGCGAGACTGCTAGAGGTGAGAGCCGCCTATCTAAATTTGATTTCCATATATATTCAATGCGGTTTGATCCTCGATAGTCAGTTTGCCGTCGTACTCTGATGATGATCATGGAAGGTCGAAACGCGTCAGTGCGTTGCGGCTGGCGGTAGTTTTGTTATGTTGTTCGACGACTGGTTAAATACAATGGGATTGGTGTTTACTTCAAGCTCGCAAACTTGATTTAAAGAATTGTTACCACCACCCGCGCAATCAATTATTATTTAATTGTATTGCTTATATGTGTATATGTGGCGAAAGCTGCAAACAGTTAATGTTCGTGACTGCATAGAATTTGTGCAGCCGACATTTCCAGTCAAGTTCAATGTATGCGAGACTGCTAGAGGTGAGAGCCGCCTATCTAAATTTGATTTCCATATATATACAATGCGGTTTGTCCCACGCTAGTCAGTTTGCCGTCGTACTCTGATGATGATCATGGAAGTTCGATACACGTCAGTGCGTTGAGGCTGGCGGTAGTTTTGTTATGTTGTTCGACGACTGGTTAAAAACAATGGGATTGGTGTTTACTTCAAGATCGCAAACTTGATTTAAAGAATTGTTACCACCACCCGCGCAATCAATTATTATTTAATTGTATTGCTTATATGTGTATATGTGACGAAAGCTGCAAACAGTTAATGTTCGTGACTGCATAGAATTTGTGCAGCCAACATTTCCAGTCAAGTTCAATGTATGCGAGACTGCTAGAGGTGAGAGCCGCCTATCTAAATTTGATTTCCATATATATACAATGCGGTTTGTCCCACGCTAGTCAGTTTGCCGTCGTACTCTGATGATGATCATGGAAGGTCGAAACACGTCAGTGCGTTGCGGCTGGCGGTAGTTTTGTTATGTTGTTCGACGACTGGTTAAAAACAATGCGATTGGTGTTTACTTCTAGATCGCAAACTTGATTTAAAGAATTGTTACCACCACCCGCGCAATCAATTATTATTTAATTGTATTGCTTATATGTGTATATGTGGCGAAAGCTGCAAACAGTTAATGTTCGTGACTGCATAGAATTTGTGCAGCCGACATTTCCAGTCAAGTTCAATGTATGCGAGACTGCTAGAGGTGAGAGCCGCCTATCTAAATTTGATTTCCATATATATTCAATGCGGTTTGTCCCACGCTAGTCAGTTTGCCGTCGTACTCTGATGATGATCATGGAAGGTCGAAACACGTCAGTGCGTTGCGGCTGGCGGTAGTTTTGTTATGTTGTTCGACGACTGGTTAAAAACAATGGGATTGGTGTTTACTTCTAGATCGCAAACTTGATTTAAAGAATTGTTACCACCACCCGCGCAATCAATTATTATTTAATTGTATTGCTTATATGTGTATATGTGACGAAAGCTACAAACAGTTAATGTTCGTGACTGCATAGAATTTGTGCAGCCAACATTTCCAGTCAAGTTCAATGTATGCGAGACTGCTAGAGGTGAGAGCCGCCTATCTAAATTTGATTTCCATATATATACAATGCGGTTTGTCCCACGCTAGTCAGTTTGCCGTCGTACTCTGATGATGATCATGGAAGGTCGAAACACGTCAGTGCGTTGCGGCTGGCGGTAGTTTTGTTATGTTGTTCGACGACTGGTTAAAAACAATGCGATTGGTGTTTACTTCTAGATCGCAAACTTGATTTAAAGAATTGTTACCACCACCCGCGCAATCAATTATTATTTAATTGTATTGCTTATATGTGTATATGTGGCGAAAGCTGCAAACAGTTAATGTTCGTGACTGCATAGAAATTGTGCAGCCGACATTTCCAGTCAAGTTCAATGTATGCGAGACTGCTAGAGGTGAGAGCCGTCTATCTAAATTTGATTTCCATATATATTCAATGCGGTTTGTCCCACGCTAGTCAGTTTGCCGTCGTACTCTGATGATGATCATGGAAGGTCGAAATACGTCAGTGCGTTGCGGCTGGCGGTAGTTTTGTTATGTTGTTCGACGACTGGTTAAAAACAATGGGATTGGTGTTTACTTCTAGATCGCAAACTTGATTTAAAGAATTGTTACCAGCACCCGCGCAATCAATTATTATTTAATTGTATTGCTTATATGTGTATATGTGGCGAAAGCTGCAAACAGTTAATGTTCGTGACTGCATAGAATTTGTGCAGCCGACATTTCCAGTCAAGTTCAATGTATGCGAGACTGCTAGAGGTGAGAGCCGCCTATCTAAATTTGATTTCCATATATATACAATGCGGTTTGTCCACGCTAGTCAGTTTGCCGTCGTACTCTGATGATGATCATGGAAGGTCGAAACGCGTCAGTGCGTTGCGGCTGGCGGTAGTTTTGTTATGTTGTTCGACGACTGGTTAAATACAATGGGATTGGTGTTTACTTCAAGCTCGCAAACTTGATTTAAAGAATTGTTACCACCACCCGCGCAATCAATTATTGTTTAATTGTATTGCTTATATGTGTATATGTGGCGAAGGCTGCAAACAGTTAATGTTCGTGACTGCATAGAAATTGTGCAGCCGACATTTCCAGTCAAGTTCAATGTATGCGAGACTGCTAGAGGTGAGAGCCGCATATCTAAATTTGATTTCCATATATATTCAATGCGGTTTGATCCTCGATAGTCAGTTTGCCGTCGTACTCTGATGATGATCATGGAAGGTCGAAACGCGTCAGTGCGTTGCGGCTGGCGGTAGTTTTGTTATGTTGTTCGACGACTGGTTAAATACAATGGGATTGGTGTTTACTTCAAGCTCGCAAACTTGATTTAAAGAAATGTTACCACCACCCGCGCAATCAATTATTGTTTAATTGTATTGCTTATATGTGTATATGTGGCGAAAGCTGCAAACAGTTAATGTTCGTGACTGCATAGAATTTGTGCAGCCGACATTTCCAGTTAAGTTCAATGTATGCGAGACTGCTAGATGTGAGAGCCGCCAATCTATATTTGATTTCCTTATATATTCTATGCTGTTTGATCCTCACTAGTCAGTTTGCCGTCGTACTCTGATGATGAACATGGATCTTCGAAACGCGTCAGTGCGGTGCGGCTGACGGTAGTTGTGTTATGTTGTTCGACGACTGGTTAAAATCAATGGGATTGGTGTTTACTTCAAGCTCGAAAACTTGATTTAAAGGATAAACAAATGTCAGCATGAATGAACGTTATGATCTCATATGTACATGCATTTTGAATACACTGCGCGACGCATCGATAGAAATCGTTACTATGCCATATACAAACTAAATATTTAATTATATACTTGTGACTGACGTTAATTTTGCTATGTGGTTTGAAATCTGGTTAAATACAGTGGGATTGGTGTTTAGTTAAAGCTCGCATACTTGATTTAATGAATTGTAAACACAGCCCGCAAAACCAATGATTGTTATTTTGTATGACCAATATATATTTATTTAGCGAAAGCTGCCAAAAATGATGTTAGTGACTGCATAGAAATTGTGCAGCCGAAATTTCCTGCCAAGCACAATGTATTTGAGACTATTAAAGGTAAGAACCGCATATTAAATTGTGCTTTCCGTATATATGCATTGCGGTTTCATCCTTGCTAGTCAGTTTGCCGTCGTACTCTGTTGATGATCATGGTAGGTCGAAATGCGTCAGTACCTTCTACTGACGATAGTTTTGCTATGTTATTCGATGACTGGTATATACAATGAGATTGGTGTTCACTTCAAGATTTTAAACGCGATTCAAAAAAATAAAACTAGCTGATCTGTTAGACAATCATTGAATGGGCGGAAGGTCATATAATTTTTAAAGTAAAATTCGGATCTCCAGATCAAGGTCAATTTAATTGGATTTAATCAGATGCACAAAATATCTACGCATCAGTCAGTCACTCGAATTGATGCATATCTAATTCGCTTTCCTTCACTTCGCATCTAAGTATGATCTTTGTTTGTCATGTTACTGGTGTGCTATGGTGATGAACATAAAATGCGGAAACGCATCGTTACGTGTAACTGACAATCGCTTTTTTATCGATCGAATTGGTTTTTATCTCAAGCTCGCAAAACTTGACATAAATACAAAAAACAGGATATTAAATTTGTCATATTCCAAGCGTCAAATAAATATGACTTATTTTGCATCTTATCTTAACTTCGGGAGAACATTCTTTCGAAGTATTTCTAAAGCAAATAACAATTAATAAAGTATTGTTGATACGGTAACTTTTTTCTGCTGTCATTTAGAAACATGCGTTCCATTAAAAAACTAGCATAGTACAGAGATTCTAAATAAAATAGAGTCATAGATTTTTTGAGCAAACGCGAAACTTATTTGAATACTCATTCGTTTAGCATCATACATTATAAATCTTTTCTGCATTGGGGTCTGTCCAACCACCACTTGCATGATTTTTTGTGAATTTATTGATCGAGAACAAGTTCAGAATTGTAAAATAAGAACAAAAAGCAACGTTCAGGTAAAAGAACTTCAACAATGTTAAAATTTTTTATCCATTACCCAATCTAAAACCTCAAAGTGTAATTTAAAAGATAAGAACATATTATCACCTAGACCATTACTATTTTTAAATGGTTAAATTGGAAAACATAAATATGAAGATAAATATAAATAAACGTTGCCCTGATAACAGGGAATACGATGAAGAATTTCAAAAATTTTAATACTTTGTTATTAATAATGAGTAGACGGCCAAATAATTTTTTTTCTATTTATTAAAGTGAAATATTTTATTATTTCCAAATTTTAAAAAGAATTGTAGTTTGTCATTAACGCTAGATTAAATAATACATAATTATTAATCACAGAGTTTAATAAAAGTTATATATTGTTGGGGCAGCGAACTTGTATATATATATATATATATATATATATATATATATATATATGCAACTGTATATTAGGCGTTACGCACATAGTAACAAAAAAGTTCAGATATCACCACAAGGATAAACTAAAAACAGCTCGAAAGGAAAGTATAATTTCGTGCAAATACGTTTAATACTTACTGCTGCTTCGTCTGTAGGAGCCTGTATTACACCCTTTACCTACTATATATTCGGCCGTGCAATTTATGATAATATAACACCACAATCACATATATGAAAATGAAATTAACTAAATATAAAGTCTTTGACAATGGGACTTCAAAGCCTACACACTATTATATATATATATATATATATATATATATATATATATATACTAAATCAGTGAAAGCTATCATTACTATGGCTGTTATGTCAGAATCCGATGCCAAAATTATGGTACCGTAAAAGTAAATTGTACCAACACAATAGATTTCAATGTATGCTAAATTTCACCAAAAATGAGAATTAAAACTATTTTTGAACACCTGTTCATCCAGAAAATCCATACACTGTGGACTTGATATATATCATTCATCAAATTAAATATATAACAGCTAGATACTGTTTGGGGCGGAGAGTAAATATATTCGCAATTGTGTATAAGATGTTGCGCGCCTAGTAACAAATTTTGTTCAAATAGGACCAGAAGAATAAACTAAAGAAAGCAAATATATTGTGAGTAAAGGGCGTAATTCAGGCTCCTACTGATGAGTCGCCACTAAGGACGAAACGATTGTGCACATGAGACTATACTTTCAGTTCATGATGTCTTTCGTTTATCCTTCTGGTCATACATGAAATAATGTTTGACTAGTTGCGCAACACCTAATACAAAATGGCGTATATATTATTTATCCTTCCCAAACAGTATCTGACCGTCATATATTTAAATGAATGATGTCATGATTACCGCGAAATGTTATAACAGATATCGATCAAGGCCGGAGTGTACGGATTTGCTGGAGTAGCAGGTGTTCATAAATAGCTGAATTTCTCATTTTTGGTGAAAGTTTGAATACATTGAAATCTGTTGTGTTGGTACCATGTACATTTTTGGTAGCGTAATGTTCGTAACGATTTCTGACACAATAGCCATAGTGTTCATAACTTTTACAAACTTTGTATGTATTACATAGAGTGAATTTGCTTTGAAGTTGCATTGCCGAGGACTTTGTACAATTTTAACTGTACTATTGCGTTTATATACATTCATATATGAGAATGTACCGTCCAATTGTTCAACATGCCTCATACAAATATATGATAAGCAAAGGGCGTAATACCGGCTCCTGATTATGAGTCACCAGTAAGCAAAAAATGAATTTGCCCGAAACTATACTTTCAGTTCAGGCTGTCTTTGGTTTATCCTTCTGGTCATATTTGAACTAACCTGTTACTGGGTGCGCAACACCCAATACAAAATTTCATAAAAGTTGTTTTAGTTTTAATTAGATTAAACACAAATGTAAAATTAAACAATTTAAATATTTGATTTTACAAATGATAAATGATACCACATTTACTTTGTTCTGTAATTCAATTTTAATTCGAATGAGCATTAAATAAAAAATTACGGTCTTTAGCTAAGCACTATGTCTATTTTTATAATTTGAATCGGGAAATAAAACATATATTGAAATTTTAATTTATTATAAAGCAGGTAGTAAAGACACGGTTAAAAGGTTATTTTTTTCGCCATAACTTCACTTGATTAAAATATATGGCGTTAAATATTGTCAATTTTTAAAATAAATAGAAATTAATTTTTTATTAAATCTATGCGTTGTGCAAAAAGAATCCACACGCGCGCAAACACACACACACAAACAATTCAACAGAACATATTTAATCATATATAAACTCTTAGCTTATTTCGTTTAGGATTACGGATGCTGCATATAGCAGCTTTCGATTTGCGTAAATCTTTTTGATTTTGCTTTGTGTAAAACTTAAACATGCCCCCTGATTTGGAGTGTGATTGTCATCAAATATGTACGCACTTATTACGGAAATATTCACACATATACCAGCTGTGTTTACCGTAAATGACTCATGATCGACAGTTATTGTATTTGTATAAATGAAAAACATTCGGGTGTTTTAATATATATATATATATATATATATATATATATATATATATATATATATATATATATATATATATATTCATTGTTCCCTTCTTGTGTGCAAAAACAAAAAGAAATTTTATCAGATATAAGAAAATTTTCTTTCTCATGGTCTTCTCAAATATCTACTCATAAACATATCCTTATATATAAATTGGAAAGCAAAACAAGATAAAAATATGTGAACAAAAAGAGTTTAAAAAATAGAAACCAATCAAATTGCGTGCGTCACATTCAGTCCAAGCTCAATGCTTGTACGTGCTTCTTCTGCTTACATATATCCGGCTGCAATTTGTTTATCCATAAGGCTTCCTATGTGGCTAGCTCCCTTTTGTTTTTGCATTTAGTAATTAATTTGAATGCTACGTCGGGAGAACATACGTGCGATGTTTCGATGATGTGTTGCGCAATAGCAGACGTGTATTCACCATTTGATTTAAAACAGGCGTTCAAGTTGCAATGTTCCCTCATTCGAGTAATTAACCGTCTGGTCGATCGGCCTACGTAAGTTGATCGACAACTTGCGCATGTATATTGATAAATAATATTTGATATCGACATTAACGGCTGTTTCTCTTTGATTGCTGGTAAAGGCAAGTGTGTTACCCTAAGCAGAAGAAGCACGTACAAGCATTGAGCTTGAACTGGATGTGACGCACGCAATTTGATTGGTTTCTATTTTTCACACTCTTTTTGTTCACATATTTCTATCTTGTTTTGCTTTCCAATTTGTATATAAAGATATGTTCATGAGTAGATATTTGAGAAGACCATGAGAAAGAAAATTTTCTTATATCTGATAAAATTTCTTTTGTTTTTGCACACAGGAAGGGTACAATGAATTTTATTAAAGCTCGCATTTCAAAAGAATATATATATATATATATATATATATATATATATATATGTGTGTGTGTGTGTGTGTGTGTGTGTAAGTTTATGTGTGTAGTTATGTGTACGCGCTTTATTAATTGTGTGTATTTAAATGTACAATGTGACTTTCATAATAAATTTTCTTCAAAAACATCACAGTTTGATGAAATATTATTTTCATATACTCCATACAGCTGCTGAAATGTTTATTTTACCACATTGCCACATTCAATTAGATGATTTAATTGAATTAATCCTTCATTGCATTTTCGGGGTGTGACAAGATTTTAAATATCACAAGTTATTACGGCTGTACGATTAGTTAGAAATGTGGAATTGATTTAAATTATTGCAATGCCACCGACACTATTATTCACATTCTGTATTGTTGTTTTGCATCTATTAACAATTTATAGAAATTGAACCAGAAGGATAAATCAAAGTCAACACGAACGAAATGTATAATCTTATGTGCATATATATATATATATATATATATATATATATATATATATATATATATATATATATATAACAATTTTATATTACCTGTTGCACACCTAGTAAAAACTAGTTCAAATATGACCGGAAGGATAAAAAAAGATAGCATTAACAGAAAGAATAATTTAAAATGAACATTCGTTTCGTGCTCACTGGCGACTCATCAGTAGAAGGCGGTATTACAAGCTATAGCCGCTAAATTCTTCTTGAATAAATGGTGGAAAATTGGCGAACCAATCTCCTGTCATGTAAAGTCGTCGACAATGTGACTTCAATGTCAACTCAATATATATATATATTATACACCGAGTCTGTAAAGGCTACCAAAATTATGGTTGACGAGTTGGTATATCGTACCAACATAGTGGAATGCAATATAAGGCTAAATTTCCGTAAAATGTAATATTTGATACACATTCATAAGGGAGATTATTTTGTCCAATTGTCCGATATTGCTTGACAAAAGTTATAGCGATTATAGGACGTAATACCGGCTCCTAGTAATGAGTCGCCAGTAAGCACAAAAGGCTTGGGTACATTATATTTTAATTTTTATTAATGCTGAATTTGGTTTATCCTTCTGGTTATATTTGAACTAATTTGTTACCAGGTAAGCGAAACCAATACACATTTGTATATATAATGTTTTCTTAGAACAAACAATATGTATCATTCATAAGCTGTTTGATTAGTCAAAATGCGATGAATAACAACCATTAAGATATTACTAATTAAATTATGTTTCGGGAGGCATGAGTTCATGTCAGGATGAGATATAACGATGTTACACTTAATTAAGACGTGGAACTTCCTTTCATTGTTGCGAAGTTTAGAAATTAATTAACGTCTCCCTCTAATTCTTCCTTCAAGATAAGTCAGCACTTAGACGAGTAATTTCATCACTAAATTACAATTAATTATTATGTAATTAATTGTCTTCGCATCAAAATGTAGAAGATAAGTTAACGTGGAAGTTAGTTACGATTTGCCTTTCTAATATAGTTGCACATTTTTGCAGTTAAAATTCACTTTACCAACTAAATCTAAGCTGACATGCATAAACAGAGCCCTCAATTGAGAGAAACTGGTCAACAGTTTCAACAAAGTTCTTGCAAACGATATGTTTCAGAATCTGTGTAGATCAATTCATGGATACATTATTTTTCGAATAAAAACATTATTTCTCTAACATGTGGATGGTTAGACTGTTAAATCTGTTGTGTAAGACACGTGTGTTCATATTCCTATCCAAATTAATTCGAATCACTTCCTTTAGTAACCAAACGAAAAAATTTCTATTTATCCAGCCAAAAATTAAATTTGGCAAAAGTCGCTTTGCGATTGTTATGATTTAAATTAATATCCTTTTTATACTGAAATTGTCTGTTCGTTGGTTTATTCGAATTTAAATAGTAACAATAATTTATGCTTTTTAAATAATATGATAAAAATTAAAAATAGTGCTTCATTTGATTTTTAGAAAAACTCAACAATTGAAGTAATATTATACAACAATTTAATCGATAAAAACGATGAAATCATAAGTTTAATCATAAAAATACGCATTTAAATTATTAAGAAACAAAAATATAATAAAAATTAAAAAAAGATATGAACGTCAAGGTCATTCTAAATTGACGGAAATTAGAGGGTTTTATACTTGTAAAATCTTATGTAAATTAATTAGATAAAGATTAGATCAACGAAAGATTTTCAAATTTACTTTGAGTGTTGTTGTGCCTTACATTGATGAAACTTCAGCAGTAATTAATTGAAAAAAAATGATTAATTACGTTAGCGAAATCCGACTTTGACATGATCGATTGACCAATTAATTGAACAAAAACTTCATTCATCATGAAGTTGTCCTGTTATGTATTTAGCGACATTAGCTCTCTGTTTTCAGCTTTTTACTGATATTAATACTAATATTAGAAGTGTACGAACAATTGTTATATAGATAAGGAACATAAGAGTGCAAAAATAATAACACGAAAAATAGCATTAGAAGTAGTTTTGTTTAATTTGTGTATCTAATAGATCTTTTGAAGTTGATGACTATTATCTGCTTTCCATTTATTGAATAGTATTTGCTTATTTGAGCAGTAGTAAGAAGAAATTAAGTCAAGTTTGCCAATTTAAAACAGGCAACGATCTGACATTTACAAAGTTGCGTAAAATTGAAAATTTTCCTGTGGGTTGCACAAACGGATGTGTTTCTAGTGTTAATGGTCAATCTTACAGCATGAGAGGAAACAAGTCGAATTAAGTTATAACTGTATACAAATTTTAGAGACACATCTGCAACTAATAACACTGAAAAGTATACGTACATTGTGCATGGCTGGAAAATTGGTAACACATTTACCATTCAGACAGAATTAAACCATTCGACAACTTTTAATTCCTCGCGATGATTTTTGCTCTAATTTGTTCCATTACAATATGTTAGAAAATTTCTCTTATTAATATTGTTTAAAAGTATGTGATTTGTTAAAATCTTAATTAAAAGTGAGTAATAAATTATTTATTAAAGCACTGTATTATAAAGAACAAAGTCTGTGCAATTAACAATCATTGATTGCGCAAATTGTAATAAAAATTATTTATATTATTGTTGCGAGCATCATATAAATGCAGATCCCATTATATAAAAAAATTATTAAACATAAACTAAGAATTGTAAAAAGTAGCAAAGCAATTCATCCAGTAGATTGTTTTCGTATTTATTGGGAACACTTCACGTACTTTCTAGAATTTTCCGTGAACGGGACTCGAACCTGATCCAATCTTCTTCGGGGTCCTTTGCTCTAACCACTAAGCCACCCTGCCACACGCTACGTACCATTTTCGGTTGTTTACTAACTACTGTTTATTGGTTGGCTTTTCCTTTAGGCGGAGACTATATGACATCTAGTTAGACCTGTAGTTCCAACAAACCACTCCAAACCTGTCATTATCAACAGGGCATTACGCTACCTGTAGAAGCGGTACTGAATTGAACATTTATAAAATGAAACGAACAATTGTTGCTTTGCAGGCGGTAATGAAAATTATTTAAATGAAGCTTGAGATCTTGATAAAAGCACAATACCCAATAGGAACAAAACCAATCAGTTACGGTAGTTTCGTTATGTTGTTCGATGACTGGTTGAATACAATGGGATTGGTGTTTATTTCAAGCTCACAAACTAGTTTTAAATAACCTTTCCCATCACCCGCGCCATAATTGATTGTTTAATTGTATTGCCTATATATATATATATATATATATATATATATATATATATATATATATATATATATATATATGTGTGTGTGTGTGTGTGACGAAAGCTGCAAAAAGTTAATGTTCGTGATTGCAAAGAAATTGTGCAGTGGACATTTACTGTCAAGTAAAATGTATGCATGACTATTAGAGGTGAGAGCCGCATACAAAATTTTGTTTTCCATTGAAGTTTGATTCTCGCAAGTCATTTTGCCGTGATACCCTGATGATGCTCATGGAAGGTCGAAACGCGTCAGTACGTGTGACTGACGTAGTTATGCTATGCTGTTCGCCGACTGGTTAAATAAAATCTGATTGGTGTTCACTTCAGGCTCGCAAACATAATTAAAAGAATTGTTACCACCAACCGCGCAATCAATGATTGCTTTATTGTATTATCTATACACTGGATGAATTGCCTTTGCTACCTTATACAATATTTAGTGTATTCTGAAAAAAATTATATGTAATTGGCTTGGTGTTTATGTAAAACTCGCAAATTTGATTTAAATAATTTTTATCACCACCCACGCAATCAATGATTGTTGAGTTGTACAATTCTTTAATACAATACCACTTCATCAGGTAGCGCGGTGTCTTTTCTATAATGACAGATTGGACAGGCTAGTTTGTATTTAAGGCCTAGAGTGATGTCATATAGGTTCCACTTGATAGAAAGGCTAGCCAAAAACATAAGTTTGTTTATAACTGAAAATTGAGTGTAGTGTGTGGTAGGCCGGCGTAGTGAATAGTCAAACAGTCCGAGGCGAAATTCTAGAAAGTACTTGGAAAGTTTTCAATTAGGACGAAACTGGTATTCTGGATGTAATTCTTTTGCTACCTTTTACAATGACTATTTTATACAGGAAAATGTATATATAATTGGACTTTTTTATATGAAGCTCGCAAAATTGATTTAAATAAATTTATCTACAGTGCAGTATTTAGACCCACTTAATAATAAAGTTATATATTAATGCACAATATATTTCTAATTGCCATTTATTTCATTTAACCAAATTTTAAAATTACTCTCTTGACGCGTGGAAAGCATTAGCGAGTTATGCCAACCAGATGATATTTAATTTAATCAGAATTTCTTGTTAATTCGTCTGTATTTATCATAATTTGCACACAATCTTTGCTATGAGAGATCGTAATTCTGCACATTTACCGCAAATCGTTCATTTCATGCACAATAAAAAGCGTGCATGTACCTAGCTGTCGTTAAGTTAATTACTATTTTGGCAAATTAAGGAGCGTCATCACACCATGTCTTCTTAATACAAGTTCATCAAGCTAATAACAATCAAGCCAGTGCATGCCCTAGAAAATACTTACATTACAGGGGTTCAGCTTTTGTGCCAATTCAGTGCAGATTTATGAAATTGATCATAGCAATGTGGTCAAAATGGAGGTTCACACGCACAAATAGTTTTTATTGAATGCTTTATTGCACCTGACAGAATACACTTTGATGTTTAACAGTTTGACCAGTTAAACAAAAGTGATTTATGCGTAGAAAAGGCTGAAGATGTAAGAGGCTACGCCGGTGCTATCTATTCACTATTGCACAAAGTTCACATTGCATTATGAAGTTTATTAGTTATTCAACACATTAATTTGGTGACAATAAACATAAATAAACAGTCAAAAATCGTCTCGGTTAAGCCATGCAACAGATAAACGATGTTTAAATAGATGCAAACCAAGTTAATATTGCCTTAACTGCGCTTAAACATTGCATATTCCATTGGCTTTAAATTACATAAACATAAATCAGTTCAATCTGGTCAATTCTCTTAACAAGATTTGTTTATAAAATACCTAAGTTTTATTGTTTGACGACTTCGACATGTTATGTGTACATTATACCATATTTTAGTAAAACTTGTAAAAGTTACTAACCAAAAATCTAAATATTCTTTATGATAACCTGTTTGTCTCTTATAAAATACGCTCCATTTAATTTGAACCAATCAAAAGTAAATTAAAATGCTATGTTCTAGCTTGTTGGCCAATCGTTTAATTTTAAAAAAATTGTTAATGCGCAACAGTTATAAATTAGGTTTTCATAATAAATATTTATGGTGTGAATGGAAAAATGATTTCAATCACTTTTTTTCCAAATGCAAGCATGCTAATGAATGTCTAGACGGCAGTCAAAATTTGAAAGAATCTTATATCGATTTCAAAAAAATTCAAAGTTTTTATATCTCAATTGTAATCTTTTTCGTATTTCACTGAAATATGAAGCGTTGCAATATACATCAAGGATATTTTAGAAGTTTACTTGATGAAAATACTATTCTTTTAACTACGCAAAGCACTTATGAGTCCACATGAATTTTAAATATACATTTAGAATTAAACAGTTACGCTTTTGTTCTATCTTATCAACTAACTACCAGAGAAAAACCAAACTCTTCTTTTCCTTTGTTTAAATTATATTTTGGAGCATTAAGTAAACACCAAT
The DNA here is from genome assembly GCA_029291075.1 of Eudiplozoon nipponicum. Classification (NCBI taxonomy): domain Eukaryota; kingdom Metazoa; phylum Platyhelminthes; class Monogenea; order Mazocraeidea; family Diplozoidae; genus Eudiplozoon; species Eudiplozoon nipponicum. The sequence continues at coordinate 72,687 of JAQBSW010002373.1, forward strand.
TTAATTGTATTGAACCAGTCGTCGAACAAAATAACATGATCATCATCAGAGTACGACGGCAAACTGACTAGCGAGGATCAAACCGCATTGAATATATATGGAAATCAAATTTAGATATGCGGCTCTCACCTCTTGCAGTCTCGCTTTCATTGAACTTGACTGGAAATATCGGCTGCACAATTTCTATGCAGTAACGAACATAAACTGTTTGCAGCTTTCGGTATATATACATATATAGGAAATACAACTTAAAAATAAATGATTGTGCGAGTGGTGGTAACAATTCTTTAAATCAAGTTTGCGAGCTTGAAGTAAACACCAACCTCATTGTATTTAACCATTCGTCGAACATCATAACAAAACTACCGCCAATTGCAACACACTGACACGTTTCGACCTTCCATGATCATCATCAGAGTACGACGGCACACTGACTAACGAGGATTAAACCGCATTGCATATATATGGAAAGCAAAATTAGACATACGCCTCTCACCTCTAGTAGTCCGGAATACTTTCTACTTGACTGGATATGTCGGCCGCACTATTTCTAGGCAGTCACGAACATTACGTGTTTGTAGCTTTCGCCACACATGTATATATATAAACAATAAAATTTAATTGATTTTGCGGATTGCGGTAACAATTATTTAAGAAGTTTTCGAAATTCAAGTAAACACCAGTACCATTTTATTTAACCTGTCGTCGAACAACAAATAAAAACTTTCGCCAGTGGCACGCGCTGACATATTTCGACCATCCATGATCATCATCAAAGTCAGTTTTCCGTCGTGCTCTAACGTGTCAGCGCGTGCCACTGGCGTTGTTCGACGAATGGTTAGTACCATAGGATTTTTGTTAACTTCAAGCTCGAAAACTTAATTTAAAATTTTTTTACCATTATCCTCGAAATCAATTAATGTTTAATTGTATTGCCTATTTATATTACGTGGCGAGTTCTCAATAAGGACGAATCCGGATGAATTGCCTTTTCCACACAATCTATACCTAGTTTATACTGACAATTGTATTTACATAATAGGTCAGATGTTTATATCCATTTCGCAACCTTGATTAAAATTAATTTTGATCACCACCCGCGCAACCAATATCCGTTTAATTATATAAATGTTCATTTCAATATAATTTTCACATGTAACGTGGTATCTATTCGATAATAACAGATTGGGGACAATTATTTGGAATTTTAAAGATAAATGGATGCTATTTAGGCTCTATATAAAGGAAAGGCTAAACAAGAAACATTGGTTAGCGTATAACTGAACATTGTGTGTTGTGTGCGGCAGGATGGCTCAGTGGTTAGAGCACAAGATTCCGAAGCAAACGTGTCCATGTTCGAGCCCTGACCACGGCACATTCTGGACAGTACGTGATGAGTTGCCAATAAGGACGTAATCGTTCTACTGGACGAATTTCCTTTTCCACACTAAGCAATGCCTAGTTAATACTGAGAAATATATGTACAGTTTAGGTCTGTTGTTTATATCAAGTTCGAAACCTTGATTATCAGAATATTTAATGCGATTTGATTCTCCAAGTCAGTTTACCATCGTACTCTGATGATGATCATGGAGGGTCGAATCGCGTCAGTGCGTGCCACTGGCGGTAGTTTTGCTATGTTGTTCGAAGACTGGTTGAATAAAATGGGTTTGGTGTTTACTTCAACCTCGAAATCTTGATTTAAAGAATTGTTACCACCATCTGCGCAATCAATTTTTGCTTAATTCATTTCCTTTAAATAGCAGAAAACAGTCCCCATAAAAATGTATCCAAAAAGTATTTATCTGTCCAAAATTGTAAATAAGACGAAAAGTAACAAAGCACAGTTTTGCACGAGGCTTGAAAAGCCCCATGTTAATGCCAGAGCTCGAACAAATTGTTGGTGCTCGCACAGTTCTGGATAACGTCGATTTATTGGAATAGCGTCCAAATAGATAAACATAATAACGTACCTAGCCTTCATTAGAATTGAAAAGCACTCAGTTGGCATGTCGCAGCTTTTACAGTGAAACGCGATCTGTATTATTTGTACGTGCAACATCAATCTAATTTTACATTAGCCAAGTTGTATTTTGTTACGGAAAGCATGAATTCAATCTTCTTCTGCATCTACCTGTATATGATTTCCCATGAGATCAATATCAACTGCAGTTGATGTTAGATGCAGATTGCAGTGTAATTTTGTATTTTTCACTATGTAGATGAAGTTTGATCGCGGATGTAATAAAATTCAAGTCAGCCGAAAAATATGTTAGCGTCAAAGAGAAACTCTTCCTCGCACCAGTTTCTTACCATCAGCACAAATGTGCACATCGGGTTTTACTATCTCATTAGGTTTATACACAATGTCTTAACGAATTTTATACCAACTCACTGGGCAGTAGTTGTTGAAATTTAAATATTGTATGGTTCGTGTTTTCTTATGGAAAGTGGATTTGCACAATATGCCACCAGTTCCACATTTGAGCAATACATCTAGACAAGCCAGATTATCATAATTAAGCAATCAGCGATTGCGCGGATGCTGATATTACTTATTTAAATCAAGTTTGCGAGCCTGATATAAATACCAAACTCATGGTATTTAATCGAACACTTCAAGGACATTCATATAATATATTTAGCAAACTTCAGTATGCACACGTCTATAACAGACCAAAAATATATCATCAACGTAACGTAGTATTATTCCACATTATTTAATGAATCGGCTATGTTAGGGGCCATCACCGAAACCATTCCTAAACCATCTTTCGGAATATATAGTTGACCATTAAATATAAATAGCATATCTGAACAAAAAAATACAATAATCTTTCCAACTGCATCTCAGTTAATTTAAGATTATCCCGGACATAAGGACATACACAGTCTATACTTTAATTTAAAAGAAGATTAGTAAATAATGTCTTAACATCAATCGACCATATCCAATTTCTTTTACATTCAATTTGTCTAACTTGTCAACGTAAGCAAAGTAAACTTTCAAATCGTACAAAATTAAGTGATTCCTCATTGGCATCATTAGGATAGCCAACCATTTCTACAATTCAATATAACAATAATTGTTTGCGCGAGTGGTGGTAACGATTCTTTATATCAAATTTGCGAGCTTGAAGTAAACGCCAATCCCAATGTGTTTTTACCAGACGTCGAACAACATAACAAAAATACCGCCAGTCGCAACGTACTGACGCGTTTCGACTGTCCACGATGATCATGGAAGGTCCAAACGCGTCAGTGCATTGCGGCTGGCGGTAGTTTTGTTATGTTTTTCGACGACTGGTTAAATACAATGAGATTGGTGTATACTTCAAGCTAACATACTTGATTTGAAGAATTTCGACAATTCGTCTGTTGTAATATTTGTCATTAAATAAATTTGTCTCAATAGAATACCGTGTTTGTGTATCTTTGGCAAAGTGTACAATCTTATCATTTGTATTCTAACTAATCTCATTTGTTTGATTTCGTTTTGCGTTATTCGTCTATCTTGCAGCAGATATGTTGGCTCTGTTTAAATGAGCTTCTCAATTTGTCCGTTGCAGCACCCTTAGTGTCAAATTCAATCAAGCAATTTTCCTTAGAAACGTACTAATCACGATACATGACCACCACGCAAGATCTTTTGTCTGCTGAAAATATAACACGATTACGGTCCTCGGTCAACTATCGTAGCACCCCCATGTGTGATTTACTCAACGGCGATTTCGCTCACTGCGTATAATTTTCGTGTTTAAAAATGGCTAGTTGTTGTGCACCTTGCTTAAAGTTTGATTTTCTATTACAAAATAAATATTTATTAAGCACGCAGTGAATAACAATGTTAAAAGCATGTACGTGGATTTGAGATTGAACCTAATTAAATTAATATTAACCAATCAAAGAGCAAAGTAAACTTACTGTCCGTTGTAATTACAGACACATTTAGACTTTTACTATTCGTCATCTGATCCGACAGTTCAATGCTATATATATCGAAAATATATTGAAAATTTAAAATACATTAACTTGACAGCATTTCCAGCTGCATTATTTCTTTTCAGTCATGAACATATAATTTCTGGCTTAATCTAAAGTCAAATTTATTATTTAATAAAACCATCATCGATATTGCGTTTCCAATAGCAATTATTATAATGCAGTTAGCCTACCTGACGTATAAATCAATCAAATTCGAGTTAACGAGTCACACAAAATGACCAAACAATCATCATTATTATGTTCAACTATGTATTAAGTGTTGCGCACCTAGTAACAAATTAGTTCAAATCATCAGTAAACACGAAACGAATGTGCGCGAGATTATACTTTCCGTTCATGCTGTCTTTGGTTTATCCTTCTGTTCATATTTGAACTAATTTGTTACTAGGTGCGCAACACCTAATACACAAATGCATATATATTAGTTCTCCGCCACATAAAGTATCTAATCATTATCATGTTTTCATACGTTTCGACCTTCCAAGTTTATCATCAAAGAAGAACGGGAAACTGACCAGAGTTAATTAACCCAAAATAGTTAGTAAGGTACAACAATTCACAAATGTGACGCCAAAATCCAATATTTTCACAAGCGTTGCACTTTTTCAAATTTGGGTTGCATAAATTCTGTGCATTCAAAAAATAATATTTTTTACGGTTATCTACACACTTGAATATGCTATTCAGTAATAAAAGTATTCATCGCGTGAGTTGTATTAATTATTATTAGAAACAGGCTTACGCTCTTGACAATAATACCAATTTGTTTCTTTCAATTTAACAATAATTGTTTGCGCGGGTGATGGTAACAATTCTTTAAATCAAGCTTGCGAGCTTGAAGTAAACACCAATCCCATTGTATTTAACCAGTCGTCGAACAACATAACAAAAATACCGCCAGCTGCAACACACTGACGCGTTTCGACCTTCCATGATCATCATCAGAGTACGGCGGCAAACTGACTATCGAGGATCAAACCGCATTGAATATATATGGAAATCAAATTTAGATATGCGGCTCTCACCTCTAGCAGTCTCGCATACATTGAACTTGACTGGAAATGTCGGCTGCACAATTTCTATGCAGTCACGAACATAATTGTTTGCAGCTTTCGCCAAAACACATATATAGGCAATACAATTTTACAATAATTGATTGCGGAAGGGTAAAGTAATGTTGCGACTGCATAGAAATTGTGCAGCCGACATTTCCAGTCAAGTTCAATGTATACGAGACTGCTAGAGGTGAGAGCCGCATATTTAAATTGGATTTCCATATAAATTCAATGCGGTTTGATCCTCGATAGTCAGTTTGCCGTCGTACTCTGATGATGATCAAGGAAGGTCGAAACGCGTCAGTGCGTTGCGGCTGGCGGTAGTTATGTTATGTTGTTCGACGACTGGTTAAATACAATTGGATTGGTGTTTACTACAAGCTCGCAAGCTTGATTTAAAGAATTGTTACCACCACCCGCGCAAACAATTATTGTTAAATTTTATTGCCTATATATATATATGCATCTGTGGCGAAAGCTACAAACAGTTTATGTTTGTGACTGCATAGAAATTGTGCAGCCGACATTTCCAGTCAAGTTCAATGTATGCGAGACTGCTAGAGGTGAGACACGCATATCTAAATTTGATCTCCATATATATTCAATGCGGTTTGATCCTCGATAGTCAGTTTGCCGTCGTACTCTGATGATGATCAAGGAAGGTCGAAACGCGTCAGTGCGTTGCGGCTGTGTGGTAGTTTTGTTATGTTGTTCGACGACTGGTTAAATACAATGGGATTGGTGTTTACTTCAAGCTCGCAAACTTGATTTAAAGAATTGTTACCAACACCCGCACAAACAATTATTGTTAAATTGTATTGCCTATATATGTATATGTGGCGAAAGCTACAAACAATTTATGTTCGTGACTGCATAGAAATTGTGCAGCCGACATTTACAGTCAAGTTCAATGTATGCGAGACTGCTAGAGGTGAGAGCCGCATATCTAAATTTGATTTCCATATATATTCAATGCGTTTTGATCCTCGATAGTCAGTTTGCCGTCGTACTCTGATGATGATCATGGAAGGTCGAAACGCGTCAGTGCGTTGCGGCTGGCGGTAGTTTTGTTATGTTGTTCGACGACTGGTTAAATACAATGGGATTGGTGTTTACCTCAGCCACTCACAATTGATTTAAATAATTGTTACCACCACCCGCGCAATCAATTATTGTTTAAATTTTATTGCCTTTATATATATATGTGGCGAAAGCTGCAAACAGTTAATGTTCGTGACTGCATAGAAATTGTGCAGCCGACATTTCCAGTCAAGTTCAATGTATACAAGACTGCTAGAGGTGAGAGCCGCATATCTAAATTTGATTTCCATATATATTCAATGCGGTTTGATCCTCGATATTCAGTTTGCCGTCGTACTCTGATGATGATCATGGAAGGTCGAAACGCGTCAGTGCGTTGCGTCTGGCGGTAGTTTTGCTATGTTTTTCGACGACTGGTTAAAAACAATGGGATTGGTGTTTACTTCAAGCTCGCAAACTTGATTTAAAGAATTGTTACCACCACCCGCGCAAACAATTATTGTTAAATTGTATTGCCTATATAGTTAATTGTGGCGAAAGCTACAAACATTTTATGTTCGTGACTGCATAGAAATTGTGCAGCCGACATTTCCAGTCAAGTTCAATGTATACAAGGCTGCTAGAGGTGAGAGCCGCATATCTAAATTTGATTTCCATATATATTCAATGCGGTTTGATCCTCGATAGTCAGTTTGCCGTCGTACTCTGATGATGATCATGGAAGGTCGAAACGCGTCAGTGCGTTACAGCTGGCGGTAGTTTTGTTATGTTGTTCGATGACTGGTTAAATACAATGGGATTGGTGTTTACTTCAAGCACGCAAACTTGATTTAAAGAATTGTCACCACCACCCGCGCAATCAATTATTGTTTAAATTGTATTGCCTATATATGTATATGTGGCGAAAGCTGCAAACAGTTAATGTTCGTGACTGCATAGAAATTGTGCAACCGACATTTCCAGTCAAGTTCAATGTATGCAAGACTGCTAGAGGTGAGAGCCGCATATCTAAATTTGATTTCCATATATATTCAATGTGGTTTGATCCTCGATAGTCAGTTTGCCGTCGTACTCTGATGATGATCAAGGAAGGTCGGAACGCGTCAGTGCGTTGCGCCTGGCGGTAGTTTTGTTATGTTTTTCGACGACTAGTTAAGTACAATGGGATTGGTGTTTACTTCAAGCTCGCAAACTTGATTTAAAGAAATGTTACCACCACTCGCGCAATCCATTATTTTTAAGTTGTATTACCTATATATGTATATATGCCGAAAGCTGCAAACAGTTAATGTTCGTTACTGCATAGAATTTGTGCAGCCGATATTTCCAGTCAAGTTCAATGAATGCGAGACTGCAAGAGGTGAGAGCCGCATATCTAAATTTGATTTCCATATATATTCAATGCGGTTTCATCCTCGCTAGTCAGTTTGCCGTCGTACTCTGATAATGATCAAGGAAGGTCGAAACGCATCAGTGTGTTGCGTCTGGCGGTAGTTTTGTTATGATGTTCGATGACTGATTAAATACAATGGGATTGGTGTTTACTTCAAGCTCGCCAACTTGATTTAAAGAATTGTTTCTTTCGAATATCGCATGAAATAAAAAACTATTGTCCGTCACATGTAACATTTAAAAAATCAATTTGCGAGCATAATAATAACACTAATCCTATTATACTTACATTTATCAGTTCAACTTAAGCAATGTAAAATGAAACAAAGGCGACTCATCTAATATTACAGCTTCGTCCGAGTCTGGAACTCCATGCAATGCAAAACCGTGCTGCACACTAAACACAGTTTTCAAGTATATACCAACTAAAGTTTCTAGTTAGCCTATCCTTCAGGTGGAGCCTATGTAGCATCTATTTTGACCATAATTTCCGACTGTTACGACCAATCTCTCATTGCAGATCAGACACCCCGCCACCTGGAAAATATCTGCTAAACTGAAGATGCATACTTTTAAAAATCACTGGCTGCGCGCGTGGTGATAACAGTTATTTAAATTTTGATTGCGAGCTTATGATAAACAAAAATCCAATTATATATATATATATATATATATATATATATATATATACAAGTAAAAATATGCTTTAAATAAGGTAGCAAAAACAATACATTGAGCAGACCGATTTCGTATTTATTCAGAACTCTTCAAGTACTACCCAAATTTTTGCGGCGGACAGAGCTTAAACCGGAGCCTAATTGATTCGTTGTCTGTGGCCCTACCCACTGCGCAACTATGCCGGAAACTACACAAGAATTTCAATTATATATTAATTTTTGTTTTTGTTAGCTATTCTTTCAGTAGAAGCCCAAGTTTCATTTTTTTCGACACAAATTTCCAACTAGCCACATTAATATGTCATTATAAATCCGACACCAGGCCAACTGGGAAAGCGGTTTTTGCGGGTATTGATAATGAACCTTTAAAATTATTTTGTACAATTGAAATTAGTAACAATCATATTGCATCTAACCAGTTGCACAATATAGCATATCTACCGTCAGTCATAGTTACTGACGCGTTGTAATTTTCTATCGTCACCGTTGACGCAAAACTGACTATCGTGAATTAAACTACCATTGATAAATGACCATAGAAGTTAGAAGCGCATCAATACTTGTGGAATATGATAGTTTTACTATGCTGTACTACTGCTTAATTAAAATAATTTTGGTGTTTTAATGACGTTCGCCAACTTGATGTAAAATATTTTTATTACCACTCGCCGAATCAATGATGTCTAGTTGATTAACCTACATTGGTCTGGCAAAATGCGCGAAAAATTATGTTTGGAAGAACGTTCCACACACGTATAGTAAGTCTAAAATTTTGAAAGGTGGGAGAACCATACTTCTGTTTTTCCAAACTTTACTTGTAGAAAGAGGTTAGGTTTTGCTTTTCAATTTTTATTATTATTTTATTGATTACCTGAGAAGATTATAGTACGCCAGTAAGTGCGACGGACAGTAGTTTTTTATTATGTTGGGCGACTAGTTGATTAGAATAAGATTGGTATAATAACTGAAGTTGATGCTTCACTAAATTGGTTTTACGTTCTAAAACTTTGTTTAAACATTGGATGCTACATTATGCTACAAATTTATTTCGCATTATCACTTGTTGCGGAATATAAGTCGATTGCGTTAACAATATTGTCTTAGATATCACCTTGTTTGCTTACTTTAAACCATCTACACATTGGTTTATAATTTCAGTGTTCTGCTCATTCGCAGAAAATTTTAATCCATTTTAAGTCAGTCTTACAAAAAAATTGTGAATCAGTGATATAATACCTAAATGATAATGAAGATCTCATCAACCCAGATATCGCTTCTGTTCTCCAATGTCAACAAAGCATGATAGACATCCAAGAAACTATTTTTGAAATAAAGTGTGCAAAATTAAGATTAGAGCCAACCCCATTGTATCTAAACTATCGAACATCATAGTAAAATCAACCGCCAGTCAAAATTACTGACGCTTTCCTACCTCCTATTATCACACATCAGAACATGATGACAAAATAACAAGCGAGTATCAAACGAAATTCCATATATAAGGAAAGCATAATCACACATGCGCCTATCAACTTTAGTTACCCCGCATAAATTTCCTTTAACTGGAAATGTCGGCATCTAAATTGCTACGACGTTACAAAAAAGAATATTTTCCGCATTTTGTGAAATTTAATGATTTCTTAAAATTAAACAATCATTGATTGCGGGATAGCGGTAACAATTATTTACATAAAGTTTTCTAACTTATTTTATGCACCAATACCAGTGTATCTAGACAGTCGTAAATCATAGATTTCTATCTTCATTAGTCGGTTTTTCATTGTGTTGTGTTGATGATTATAGAAGTTGCACATGCGAAAGTATCTGTGACTGACGGTAGTTCTTCTGTTATGCAAATGGTAGTTAATCTGAACTTTGCAAACATTATCTGAAATGTTTTATCATCATTCCCGAAATCAATGATTTTTAACCAGGAAAATTTTATACTAAACTCTGAATTAACTCTGATTGTCATAAATAAAAAAATTAGCTTAATTATCTTTGTAGATTAAGCATTAAGTAATTCACACAAAGTTTTATTAAACTACTCTTTAATAAGCCTCATTAAGTATTTCATTTCAAGATTGTATTCTATTGTGGTCATTCTACGCCATTTATCGGAACAAAAGATTTCGACTGATGAATATGGTAGAAGTTAACCTCATGTATTCGATCACATTATTCAATTTAAATAAAAACAGAAATGCAAATGGTACACAGCATCAGGTGTATATTAGTCAAATATCATTTTTTGTAAAATAGTTTCTAACTTTTGAGTGGAAAACATCGAAGTACCGGAGTATTACAGGTGGTAACAATTTATTATTTACTTTAATTGACTAAATCATTCACAGTTAATTTGAGGAAGCATTTACCATGACGTTATTGTTCGTATTCTTTAAGCAACTTTAAATTTAAAAATGGAATTTCAACAATTTTTGATGCTGTCAAAATTTAAATTCTTCATAATAATTTTTTGTTTGATTTACTTGTGATAATCTATTTCGTCATAATGATAATTTATTATGGCAAACTTTGACAAAAATTATTATGTAATTAACTTTTTTGTACCGATTAAACACTATAAAATTTAAATTCAGCAAATGTAAACTTCATGGTTGCTAAAGTAATTTAATAAAGGATAAATCGATCATACGTGTAAATTTGGGCGTGATTTCGGAAATTATATTTTCGATTGATACAGATTATAGCGCAAAATATTCTCTTTCACATAAACCAAGATCGAGAAGATGTATGGTCAATTAAATTATGATACTTTGTAGCATGGGTCTTTTGAATAACGTCTGTATTAATTTATGTTTCCTTGATAACATTGTGTATGAGCTATACAATGATATATGCTTCATAAATTGAAGCATAATTCTTTTATAAAAGCATGTAAATAAAATTGAGTTAATGGTGTCCAATTTTTATTCCAATAGATTATCTCGTTAGTTAATTCTTTAAATCAAGTTTGCGAGCTAGAAGTAAACACCAATCAAATATTCATAGGTATATAAACATTCACAAACACAGGGCATACACTATATATCTATTTCTCATATAAATCAAAAGCAAAACAAAACAAAAAAATTAAATCAGATACAAGAACCGTTTCTTTTTATATATATATATATATATATATATATATATATATATATATATATATATATATGTATATATATATGTATGTATAATAGACACATATATATTAAAAGCAAAATAAAATATGCAAATTAAATATGGAGAGAATGAGAAACAAGGGAACAACCGAACAGTCACTTTCATGTCTTACAATCCAAGTTCAGTGCCCAAACAATCCGGCCGCATTTGTTTATCCGTAGGGTTTCGTACGTTGATAACTTATTTATGTTATTGTATTTGTAATTATCTTAAAAACTACGTCTGGAGAACATGCGTGCGAGGTTTCAACCGTATGCTATGCAATTGCATATGTGTATTCAAAATTTAAGTTGAAACTTGTGTTTGGGTTGAAATGTAATTTAATTCGAATAATTAACAGTCTGGTCGATCAGCCTAAATAAGATGATCGACAACTTGAGCATGTATACCTGTAAATAATTTTTGAGGTCGACATTAACTGCTGCTTCTCTTTAACTGCTAGTAAAAGCAAGTAAGCAATCATAAATACCAGTCCTAGTTGAGCTTCATTAAATTTGCGTGTTAATGCCGCTTCAATTTTCTTCTATGCTATGTTGGAAACAGTATGCCCTTAAAGTTCATATAATACAAATAGTATTTTATCCAATTTCAGACTAACACATAATACTTTATTATAATCAAGGTTGCGGTCTTGATATAAACACCTGACCCATTAATTACTTACATATGTCAGTATAAACTAAGAATTGTATAGTGTAGAAAGGCAATTCATCCAGTAGACCGGTTTCGTCCTTATTGGGAACTCATCAAGTACTGGCCAGTGGTTAGAGCACCAGATTCCGAAGCAGACGTGCCCAGGTTCGTATCCTGTCCGCGGCAAATTCTGGCCAGTACTTGATGAGTTCCCAATGGACGAATCTACAGGATGAATTGCTTTTCTACACTATACAATTCTTAGTTTATATTGACATATGTAAGTAATTAATGGGTCAGGTGTTTATATCAAGACCGCAACCTTGATTATAATAATTGTTATCACTACCCGCGCAACCAATGTTCGTTTAATTAACAAATAATACGTTTTTAGTCATTTATTAAATTGCTGAAATAGGTTTGTATAAAGCCTTTATTTTAATTCGAACAAACGGCCGCCTACTTATAATAGGTGGTCTATCCTGATATACTGAAAAGAATAACGATTTTGCTTAGACAATTAATATCGATCAGGAAATTTAGCTACCTGCTATAATAAATTGCAAATTTTATTATCACGCAATTCCTGGATCAATATATCATTTAAAATATGTTTTCAGAAATTTTTAGATTACTTAGACGTAACTATGCTGATTTCATCAGATATTGCAATAAAATTAGTACAAAATTTTATCTGATAGATCTGCGGGTTAACTAATGCACGTTACTTCTAAAATGCCAGTTATACTTCAAATCAAACTTTATTTAAAGAATTGTTGCCACCACCCGCACGATTATTGATTGTATAATTGTATTACCTATATATATATATATATATATATATATATATATATATATATATATATATATATATATATATATATATATATATATATATTTATATTTATATATATATATATGGCGAAAGCTGCAAAAATTTAATGTTCGTGACTACATAGAAATTGTGCAGCTGACATTTACAGTCAAGTACAATGTTTGCGAGACTACTAGAGGTGAGAGCCGCATATCTTAATTTGCTTTCCATATATATGTAATGCGGTTTTCTCCTCACTAGTCCGTTTGCCGTCGTACTCTGATGATGATTATGGAAGGTCGAAACGCGTCAGTACGTGTGGCTGACGGTAGCTTTGCAATATTTTTCCACGGCAGGTTAAATACAATGAGATTTCTGTTTACTTCAATCTTGCAAACCTGATTTGAACAATTATTACCACAACCCGCGCAATCATTGATTGTTATTTGTATTGGCTATAAAACTTTTTCTACGGCGTCATATACAACTTAAAATATATAAAAAACACTTATTAGTCTATCAATGCACCAGAAATCCACCTTAAATTCAATTCGCCTATTCTAGTATTGGATGCTAAGTTTATTTATTAATTGATAAAGTAAAATTTGAAAAGTTAAATTGATTCAAGTAGACTTGCATACGCACGCCCACACGCGCAATTCACCAGTTCTTATTTAATTCATACATAAAACGTCTTTTTCTATTTATTTGCGATTTAGGATGAAGTAATATACTGCTTGTGCAGTCCGCGATTTCTCTTTGTCTTTTGATTTGAATGTAAATTAGAAACTCGCCTGGTTTCTAGTGTAATTTTTATGACAAAAGTGTTGAGTTAGTGTTGAAATGTTCTTCACCTTACAAGATTTGTTTAGTCTAAAATGTTCTGGTATTTTTTTCTTTAGTAATGGACCTGTTCAATTTACGTAGCAAACTGAGCAGCTATTGCATACGAAAAAAAAACAACAATGGATTCCTGTTTTGCTGCGTACTTATCCTTTAAAGGTATACTAACACATATCGTAATTTGAATGTGTATTGCTTTTTGTGTTTTAGCCATTAATTATACGTTTTGTTTGTTATAATTTATCGTTTAGAATATTCAATCCACTATAAAGCTGCTTTTAAGCACCACCGATTTATTACATTGAAATTCTTTTGGGCAGATCTTCTTTAATCTGTAGAATAATTTAAGTAATTGAGGAGATCGCTGTGATGGTATATGTACTGCCCAGTCCATTCATCATCCAGTGCCGCAATAAAAAATCAGTAGTATATAATTTTGATTGCCATATAAACATAAGTAAAATATATTTTTTTAAATAAGAAAATTAAAAAAAGAGTAATAATAATGACAAAAGTAATAATTTGGGCACACAAATTATTAATGGAGAGATTTATGTGGGGTGGAGGATCTAGTTGCTGGGAGAATATTAACCTAGATAACACTCAGAAGTGAAGGAATGTAAAAATCTACACAAAAGCATTATGGCCAAGTCGCCTTTAAGACTAGGCAACGTCGGCAATACAATTTCCTTGCCATATTTACTGTCTCACGTCATAAACACAAACAAATCTCGCAGCTAATTCTGCAAAACTAAGAAAATCTTCAATAAGTTTGAGAATGAACTTGACTGGATGTCATATCGCACAGGGTTTCCAATCAGGAAATACGATGCACACAGGGGCTCCATTCTACATTCGCTTTATAAAACTTACTTAATTGTGTGTGTGTGCCAGTAGATTTAGAGTTAAAAATGAACACTATTCATGCGGTGTAGCCACTTGCACAACGTAACAAACCTGTCTTATTTTATGTTACTGGCGTGTTATGATATGTCTCGGTCGCCGACTGAGCAGAACTGAGAAATGCATAAACGCTATAATACAATTGTAATCTGGCAGACCATTAATTTGCCGCAAATTTTGGCTGCGGAATTTGCATACGGCCATGATTGTAACTTTGTACAAATCATGTTTGTTTACTTCAGATGAACGAAAATCATATTTTACATAATCAATCGCGAAAAAAAGCCGGCAGTCATATGCTCTGACGTGTTATGAATTTCTATGATCATCTTCATCGTTCGCCAGAAAAATGACCAACAACAACCAGATGGCAATGTATAAATTAGTTAATGAATATCAGAAATGAGATTTACATCATTCGCCGTCTCGCATGCGTTGTACATGGACGGAATAGCGGCTGCAAATTTACATCTGAGCAATGACCCTAACGTTTTTTAGCCTTCGTCAATAATATATACATTTTCCGTTAAGCCCTCTATGATTTCACCTATGATGATAATAATTATTATAATCTGGTTATCGGACTTTATAAAAACTCCATTCCAATTTTATTTAACTAATCGCGCGACATATTAAAAATCTCCATCAATGTCCATTTTGTAGTCATTTCTTCTTTTAATGAATACATTAATGTAAATAATTTTCTTTTGATCAGTTTGTGTAAAATGATTAAAACCAACTAAACAGGGTGGAAACAATCCCAAATACAATTTATCGCACAAAATATAAATGTTTGAATTAGGTATGACGTACCTAATTACACGATAGTCCAAATAGTACCGGAAAGAGCTGACAAATTCTGCATGGACTGATGGACGAGTTTTGCCATACTATTAGCTAATCTACTTGTACAGGTTAAAACAATTTCCCAATTTTTCTGCGTTATGTGTTAAACCGAATAGCGAGTAATCGTGTGCAAAATCACAGAAGAATATTGAGGTTTTACTATTGTGTTTGAAGGATAGTTACTCAAGTACTCTTAAAATAGATTGATCTATGAAGAATATGAAATTTAAAGATGCGTTGAAAATAAGCTGGTTCACATTTTGAGCCTGAAGTGGAGGCGCTACCATTCATAATAGTATATAGATAAAATTCGCTTTCAATTTTTTATCTCAACTTTTGAGCTTCTTATCTGTGCTGAAACTGTTAGAAAAAATACTTACTTGCTATTTTTATTACAGGAACGATCTTGCGAAGAAATGAGTAATTTTTTTCGAAAACTGTTTCTTCTAATTTGCTCTGGACAGATGTATTATAAGTTTACTCTAATTTACTCGAATTCAAATACTACGTTAAATTAATTGCTACTTTGCATCTATTTCAAAAATTCGCTAGCATAGTCTTCATTTTTTCCTCAAATCAAAACCATATATAGCGGTGTTAATTGAAAAAATCTTGGCAAAACTTGTGAGAATCTGTTCTAATGTTTAAGTGCTGAATTGTAAACCTTTTAAATAACATTTTAATTGAAGACAAAAAATAATCAATAAACAATTTTTAACTTGCTTCTAAAAGAAGAATTCTTACCGGCTACCATGTGTAATTTTTTTATAATTTTTATAGCCAGACTAAAATATTTTCCAGCAGTTTCCTAAATGTCACACAAAATTACATGTCCTGTATCTGGCAAGAAAACTGATTGTTTTTTGCCTGAATAAGACGAATGAAAATTAAATAAATTGATATTGGGTTATGCCTATTTTAAACGTTAATCAAATTGCTCAAATGGGAATTAAATAAATATTTCAGCAACCGTCGGAATTTACTGCAGAAATCAATACAAAATTGCAATCAATGAAAGCATTAAATGTAAAAACATGTATACGGCAAACGATCATGCGTAAATTATTAATTGAGACTATCTAGCGCAAATCTTAAATTAAATTGGAATATATTACTTTCGTTTGCACATGATCAAATTTTTAATTGTAGTATTGCATAATTGCTCGTCGCAACTAAAATTTTGAAGCACTATTATATTTGACAATTTTTATAACCCAAATTTTTCAACTGGCTTACACAATACCATGTCACTTTGACCTACCTAACTTCACGAATTCAGCAGTAACGTCAGCTGGTATAGTAATTAGTGTGATTGTGTGTGTTCTCGTCCATTGGCGTGCACTCATGTGCTTAAACCGAATTTATTGCACTATCTAAGCCGAAGTTAATGACAGAAATACTGAGGAATGTGGCAATAACGAAGGCGATGCTAATAATGAAAGAATGATGATGATTATGATGATTATGATGATGATGATGATGATGATGATGATGATGATGATGACTGTAATTATTATTAGGTTGATGATGACCGTTTTGATGATTTATTATACGAATAATTTCGTCAATAACGTAATTGTCAAACTAAACATTAGAAGTTTGTTCAATCTAATGTACACGCCTAATTATCAAGCAGCCTATATCTGGATGTTTCATGTAAATAGTGGCAATCGTTAAACTGTAATGTGCAGAAACATAAAACACTAAAGTCTAGCCTTGATTCTCATCGTTTGCATAGCATTTTTATTTAATAAAGCAGTTACTTTAACATGAATTTACTTTCTAAGGAACGAGAAAACCAGTTAATATCAGCCTCAAGCATGCCAAAATCGGAGTGCGATCCACAAAGTTATGTTTTTAATGAAACAGTAAGTTTTGATTAATAATAAAATTTTTTTAACCTATCAGACATCATTCCGTAATGCTGTTCCAATTGATTATGTTAACTGTCTAATTTAATTTGCCTGCTCATTAGGTAGTTCAATAACTTATACTAATTAGCCATTTCAGGAATGTAGGAAAAAGACAGTATAAAAATCTAAGTTTACTCTGCTTTCAATTTTGTTTAAACTAATGGAAGCTGTCAAAAAACAAAGAGTTATTCTATTTATCAAATGGAAATACAATCGTGCAGTATTGTGGACCAACTGCCAGAGCTATCTTTGGACAGGTTTCACTCCTTGTTTATCAACAGACCAAGAAAGAAAATAGATTTATGATGTTAAAATGACAAAAAACAAATAGAAATTATTTAGAGAATTATGTACGGTACTCACCTTCCTGTGTCCGACATTAATGTTAGCTGCTTAACTTATATTCAATTAAAAATAAAACTGGACTATAACTTTTACGTGATTCATAGAAATTAGACAAATATGAGGCAAATTATCCCGAATGAAAGACAAAAATCATTAATTGTCTTTTCTCAATTTAATGTACTGGCTAAATGACTTATCCGATTATTTCAAACGCTGCAATGACGTTTCGTAAATTATTACGTTGCATATTAGTTTTAATTTGTGTACAAATTCAGAATATAAATGCCAAAAATAAAATAAAGGTGTATTTTGATAACTTTTTCGTTTACACAGATTCAAATCGAAGTGATTTGTGACATTTTACTTTCAGTAGTAGACCAATACATATTACCTTCAATCTAATGTTAGGCAAGGAATATGTAAACTTTAAATTCAATGTACGCATTTATAAACAGTTTGATGGTGTGACAACCGGCAGCTTTTCCCGGCAGTGTAAGAGTACAATTTCCTAGGCCATTTAGAGAACACTTCATTAAATAAAGAAATAATTAAGCATTAATAACATATAAGTTATATCGCTGAAATTTTTCAGTATTTATAAAAACAGGTCGCATTTACGAGCACAACTTTAATTTTACAGCAGAGCCCACAAAAACATCAGGTTTCTTTTAGAACTCGAGAAAGATGATTGACCCAATTTCTTGCATTTGATATTTGGACAATAATTTTATGCTAAATTGAGTAGAATAATGTACATTGAAGCGACCCGGTTTCTACAGTGTTTACACTAAAACGGGTTCTTTCAATTTTAAGAGAAATAAGCAACGATTCAAAAATTGAAAAGCTGGTTTGTTACGATTAGATTTTTGACGATTATAATCATGAAAAATGGTAGACAAGAACGAGAATTAAATGCAATCTGCATAAGCAATTAAAAAAATTTGGATTGCGCGGACGGTAATTAAAATAATTTAGAGCAAGGTTGCGAGTTCGGTCTGAACGCAATTCGTATTATATATATATGCTTGTCAGTATAAACAAAGCATTTTATTAGGTAGAAAAGGAATTTGATCTTATTAAATTTTTAGTTTATACGATATATATATATATAATAGGATTGTTTTCTATGTGAATCAGAATACCTTGATTTAATTGAATAGTCTACTTGTGCATCCCATTTAAGAGGAGCATTTCAATATTTTAGATATTAGAATCAATTTTAAAATGCAAATCTAATGCAGTTAAATTGTTTTGTTTTATAACGTAACGCGTTTGCCTCTACCAGAAATTAAATTAATACAAGCCTCAATGTGGACTACAACTATTCGTAAGTTGTCGATCAATTTATGTAAACATTTCGACCAGGCAGGTAATAGACGGAGTGAAGAAAGATTACAATTAGCTTCAATTCAATTACAACCTAAACGCTTCTGTCAAATAAATTGGTGAATCCGGGTCTGCCCTTGCTGAAGGCATTTTTTAATCTTTACGTGTATTTTCATCAGATGTTGCCTTAAAAGTTTACCACAAGCAATAAAATAAATGAGGTCTCAATTTATGAATTAAATTGTATCGCAACCAATTTCAGGCCATTTTATGTAAACAAAAAAATATTTCTGGGTATTGAGCTTGAACTGGAGATAATGCAATTTAATGATTGAACAATCTGCCATGTCACATTTACTGTGCGTTGTCATTTAGCATTGGTTTTATTTGCCTAAAATGCAAAAATCTCTTTATATGCAAATACTTAAGGTTGTTTTAATTTGTCAAAGATCGCTCGTAAGAACTGCTCTATAAACTGTTTATAACTTCTACCTCAAAAATATTATTTAATACCAGATTATTGTCTTGCAATAGGGGCCCATTTGAAATTTGATATAACCAGTTTTACAGTAATGTAAAACATGCTGATACCCTTCTTCTTAAGCATTAGATTATGAAGTAAAATCGAATTGTTACATTTTCCTCCAGGAGACTTGAATCGTTTTATTTTATTTTGTATTACAGGCCAGTATTATCAATATTTGAAAAGATACCTTATTCAAGGGATGAAAGAGTTCCAAAAAATATTGTTAAGTGAAATTAAATTCATTATCCATAAAATTTAATCCATTTAAATTTGCTTTGGTACGCTTATCTATTTCGATCTCGATAACAGATTAGTAACCCCGTTGCTTAGTTCATTTCTCTTGTATTCATCTATATTTTCAAAGAAAAAAGGCGAGTTAAATTTGGTTTTACACAACAAAATGTTATTTTTATTATTATTAATACCGTGGATGTCATTATATTCTCTTTAATCAAGAAAAATTACTAACAGATATACCGAGTAATTAAGGAATTGTCGTTCAACCTAGAAAACTGCTTTCCACGATGCTCTAGAATTATCAGTAAGTTTTTTACTTTTACGACAAAACCTCTTCTTAAAAGCAATGTTAAGTGAACACACTTGTGTGGTCCTAGATATTCACGTTATGGAGGCAAATATGATTCTTGATTAAGCATACAATTCTTATTAAAAAATGAAAGTGATTACGTAGACGAATGTTCTTACAATCAACTATGTCTTCGGATATTCTCTAAAAATAAAATTTATTTTAAATTAAATTGTGTTGAAAATTTTAAAGATCAACCGTGCATTAATGCTGCATATTTTTATCCTACCAGGATGGAAGTAGAATTAATACACTGTGCAAGGATAGCGGTTTGAAAATTGAACATTCAAAAGGCTGTAAGACGTTGGCAGAGTTATTCTTGTCGAAATTTGATCAAAAAGGTAATTTGCAAAATTATATAATTTTAATTTGACAAATTTCGACGCTAAGCAAGTTCAGCATGATGCAAATGGAGATGAATTTAAACTTTAGCAATACCAATTAATTTACTATGCAGTAATGCTAGCACATTATTTTATATATGGTGTTTTATAACAGATAAATTCATTGACCAATTTAACGGCATGAATACTATCCGTCATTGAGCCTCGAAGTAGAGAGCCATTAAGTTGCACTTGTTATATTAAGATGAGCATTGTTTCTGCGAACGGTCATAGCTATTATTTAAATTAAGGTTGTAAACTTTAGACAATCGCCATTTAAATTATATATATATATATATATATGTATATGTATATACTATATATATATATATAAATATTATATATATATATATATATATATATATATGACTGCATAAACAAATCATTGTATAACGTCGAAAAGACAATTCATGCGGCGGACTGGTTTCGTCCTTCTTGGAACTCATCACTTACTTTCCAGATTCTGCCGTAGACAGGGCTCCAAAACGGGGTACGTCTGCTTCGGAATGTGTTGCTCTAACCACTGAGACATCCAGCCGCATTCTACACAAACTTTTCGGTTATATACCAAATTAGAGTTACTTGGTTAGACTTTCCTTTATGTGGATCCTATATGGCATCACATTAAAGCAAATATTCCAACTAAAAATCCCGATTCTGTCATAATAGTACTGAAACCACACTACATGGAAAAGTGGTATTGAATTAAACATTCATATAATTAAATGAACATTGTTTGCACGGGTGGTGATAACAAAAACTTTAATCAAGTTTGCGATCTTGATATAAACACCTGACCCTTTATGTACACATATTTATCAGTATAAACTAAGCATCCTATAACTTAGAAAAGGCAATTTATCCAGCAAATCGGTTTCATCATTATTTGTAACTCATCAAGTCATGTCTGCGACAAATTCTGGACAGTACTTGAAAAGTTACCAATAAGGACGAAACCGATCTGTTGGATGAATTGCCTTTTCCACGCTATACCATGAGTGTAGTAATAATGAGATGCTTTTTTAAATATTAGTTATTAAGACTCAAGGAGAGGTTGAAATAATAAATTTGTTAACCCTGGCAAATTAAGTGAGCAAACTACAATTGATAATTGAAAATGAGCTAACTATTAAATAATGGGTGTCATTTTTTTATAAATGAGCTAAAATTAGTGACATGTGCTCATATTACACTTTCTTAATTTGATAATAGTCGTAATTTAATGTAAAATCATCTGTATAAATTGATCATTTGCAATTTAAAACCATTATCAATCAGAAGCTTCAGAATATCAGATGTGGTGTTTAGGAAATAATGCACTTTAATGTGCAAGCCATTAAATTAAGAGTACCAATTATGAAAGTGGCCAAAGGAAGTTTATTTACAATCGGAAATACGTCACTTAAACAAGAAAAAAAGGAGAATCATAGGAATACGGTAACACCGGAATACAAAAAAAGAAAATAGGATCCATAGTAACAAAACACAATTTACGAACTATTTCGGAAAAATCTCTTACTCTTTACACTAAACATCGCATCTGGATCGCTGAAAACATCAGGAGTATGCGAAATTCCAACGCACCTTCCCCGGTCAGTCATTGGAACTTCAGGTATATAGGGATGCCATTTATGCTCTAGCAAAAGAATAGGCTAAACAAAAAATATTAGTTAGTACATAACTAAAAATTGTGTAAAAGCTGCGCCAGGGTAACTTAGTGATTACAGCACCAGATTCCGAAGCAGACGTGCCAAGTTTTGAGCCTTGTCCACGGAAAATTCTGGACAGTATGTGATGAGTTCCCAATAAGGATGAATCGGGTCTATTGGATGAATTGCCTTTCCTACACGGGACAATTCTTTGTTCAAACTGACAAATGTTTGCTTCTTTAGTGGATCAGGTGTCTATATAAAGATCACAATTTTGATTAAAATTGATGTATCCTTAATCTCCATACCTGCGAGCTTGGAACTTCTAAATGTTGTGTTACTCGCCTGGTTATCAATACCATCGACAGATATAAGTAAATTGCATACAGACTAATAGAATAGTGAGCAAGTCTCCCATGGGTTTCTCGATTATATGTTCGATATCATGTTCAACTATACGAGATTGGTTCCATCAGGTAAGTTGAAAGAAGTCTTATCCCTCGAATTAAAATTCTGCTTATGACAAAACGAAAAGAGCTAGAAAACGGAGATTGTGTCTGAAGCCGCACTTCGGCATTTATAAACGAATGTTACGTCAGGAATGTAAGGACAATGCGATATTCGCACTCTGCTAAAAGCCATACCGCGTATCACTTATTAGCGTTTGAAATTAAAGCACAACTGATTGAATTTCCTAAAAAGAGAACAACGATTTAATGTGCTCCACTAAAATTGAACATATGAAGTCAGATAACGATGTTTAGTTCATTACTGGACAGCATAACTATTCACTATAATCAAGGTTGCGAACTTGATATAAACACCTGACCCATTAAGTACATACATATAACAGTATAAAGTAAGAATTGTATAGTGTAGAAAAGGCAATTCATCCAATAGACCGGTTTCATTCTTATTGGGAACTCATCACGTACTGGCCAGAATTTGCCGAGACAGGACACGAACGTGAGCACATCTGCTTAGGAATCTGATGCTATAACCACCGAGCCACTCTGCCGCACACTACTCACAATCTACAATCATATACTAACTAATATGACACGGTTAGTCTTCTTCCCTTTTAGGTGGAGCTCATATGGTATCCATTTAGACCCAAAGTTCCATCTAACCATCCCCAATCTGTCATTACTGAACTGACACCACACTACATTGGGAAGTGGTATTGAAATGAACATTTATATTTTTATTCATACGGCTTCGTATGTGGCTAGCTCCCTTTTGTTATTGCATTTAGTAATTAATTTAAATGCTACATCTGGAGAACATACGTGTGATGTTTCGACGATGTGTTGCGCAACATTTATACAATTGAACGAAAATTGTTTGCGCGGGTGGTAATATCATTTACTATAATCAAGGTTGCGTAATTAGTATGAACACCTGAACCTTTAAATACATACATTTGTGAGTATAAAATAAGAATTGTATAGTTTGCAGCAGGGTGGCTCAGTGGTTAGGGCACCAGATTCCAAAGCAGATGTGCCCAGGTTTGAGCCCTGTCCGCGGCAAATTCTGGACAATACGTGATAAGTTCCCAATAAGGACGAAACCTGTCTACTGGCTGAATTGTCTTTTCTACAGTATACAATCCTTAGTTTATCCTGACAAATGTATGCACTTAATGAGTCAGGTATTTATATCAAGATCGCAACCTTGATTAAAGTAATTGTTATCACCGCCCGAGAAACCAATGTTCGTTTAATTATATAAATGTTCATTTCAATAACACTTCTCCATGTGGCGTGTTTTCTGTTCTATAATGAGAGGTTGAGGATGGTTACTTGGAACTTAAGTTCTAAAGGGATGTCATATAGGCTCCACCTAAAGTAAAGGCCAAACACATAAACATTAGCTAGTATATAACTGAAAATTGTATGTAGTATGCAGCTAGGTGGCTCAGTGTTAAGAGCACCAGGTTCAGACACAGACGTGCCCAGGTTGAAGCCCTTTCCGCGGCAAATTCTAAACAGTACGTGATGAGTTGCCAATAAGGACGAAATTGGCCTACTGGATGAATTCGCTTCTCTACACTATCAAATGCATATTTTATTGTGACATTTGCATGTGCATAATTGGTCAGGTATTTACGCCAAGAACACAAATTTCATGAAAATAATTGAAATTTTTAGTTTATTTGAACGGCATTTGTAATGTAAAGCCCATACAGTAAAAATATCTATGTGACGGAAAAGGCAGGGATTTAATGGCATTCTGGCGCAAATATAACATCAATAACGGGCATCGGGCACCCACTTGCCAGTTCGTACCAAGTTTATTCGATATGAAATTTTGTAAAATTTCCAAACCGGAATATTCATTTGCTTCAAAATATACGCTAAAATGGCTTACTTTCATGTGGTAACTCTTACTAATTTATATTAATTCAAACGTCAACTAATGAAATAAAGAAAATATCATTTCTATTTATTTTCGCATGAACTTTGAGATTAATATATTCGATTTCAGTTAAATAACTGTTTTTATTGTTACAAAACACATCTCAATGGAAGTAAATAGGAATATAAATTAATTATAACCAAATTGAATAAATTTTAAACAGTTTCGCCAAATATTCCACTCTAATCTGGAATATGAATGACCTTCGCTATTCCTTGCAGTATGTATAAGAAAACGATTAAAAAATCTGGTCTTGAGATAACGAAAAAATTAAATGGATTTTAGGTTGAGTTAAAAGCACTCCTGTTAAAATAGGTAATTCTATTTCATTTTATTTTATCGCAAAACTCTTTTTCCTGTATGCCGTTAACTTAAAATCAAATTGAAATTCTAAAAAACAATTATGCATGACAGTTTGATACTGTTTGTTGCAGAGACCTAATATATATGCAATTATGAATAAGGTGTTGAGCAACAATTAACAAGTTATTTCAATTATAAACAGAAAGATAAATCAAAGTCAGCATGAACGGAAAGCATAATCTCGTGCACATTATTTTCGTGCTTATTGGAGAATCATCAGTAGGAGCCGGTATTACGCCCTTAGCCCATTATATATTTTGGTGAGAAATATGGGAGAATAAAACGGTACTAACACCTAATTTCCCATTTTACCATATTCCTCACCCAGATATATAGTGATTGTAGGGCGAAATACTGAACATACCAATAAAAAGCCAGTTAACACGAAACAAATTTGCACATGAGGTTATGCCTTCTGTTCTTACTGCCTTTGATTTATAATTTTAGTCCTATTTGAACTAATGTGTTGCTAGTTGCGCAACACCTAAAACACAATAACAAGTATGCAGGTCTTTGTTAGCGTAGTCGGTGTGTGACAAAAAACTGGAGCAATTTGCTTCCACTACAAATCCGTACCGTGGTAATCTTGGCAACTATTTTATGAAATCTCAAGAAGAAAGGAATCTACCCTGACGATGAATTCTATTTGCCCGTTTATGCTGTGTTTAGTTTTCGGCTCAAAAAAACTTCTTTATTATATCCTGCTAATATATTTCAATGATACGTTTGTGGTATTAAAATTGCTATCATTAATATATCCTTTTAAAACGCATTTAGCCAATTATTTTCTAAGAAATTAAGAATTATATTTGTATTCCTTTGTATTATAGCTAACAAGTTATGTTTAGGAATTCGCCCGAAACCCTGCGAAGTATACGAGTACATAACGTATCAAGAGGTAAACATTACATTAATTACTTTCAAACTATTTTTGAAAAACAGTTCTTTTTATAAAATTATAAAATATATATTGGTGAATACTACATATATATATATATATATATATATATCACAAATATATTGTGCTTGATGGAAGTATCGGCGGCAAAAGTAAAATTCTCTCGCGCCGATTATTCCATTGCAATTTTTACCACCTTCAAACAATGACGGTTTAATTAACAACTGTGTGTGAAGACAGCAGACGCCGAAAACGACAGTTTTCCTGTGTGTATAGACATTGCGTAACCTGCACATTTACCATGATGAACAAAATTAAGACATTAAGAGCCCGGAGCGCCAACTTACTCATAAAACTTTAAATATAAACTGGTGGTTCACCTTCGTAAGAAACTTTAACCGTGCTCCACTGATGATGTGGCTAGATCGGAAGGCATTTGTATTTGAAATTGACATTATTTATTTCATGTTCTGTGTTTAGTATTTAAGTGTGATTGGTGCTTACTGCAATTCGATTACTGTACTTTTTTTTAAATAAGCTTGGCTTTCAGCGCAATCAAGGATAGTTTGATTGGTCTTCTATGCCTGTTGCAGCAAGACGTAACTTGACGAACAAACCGACATTACATTAAAAGTATTAATGTTCACATTTAAAGAGAGTAGAAAGCACAGATGCAGTTTTAATAATATATAAGTACCTAAAACTGTAATGTACAGTTGACGACGGAAGGTAATCTCTTGCAACGAAATCTCATAATAAGCATGTATTGTTAAATGGCAGGTAAGGTTATTATACAGAGAGGTCTGGCAATATTTGGCATAGAGGATTCTGGTGAATTTTACGTTCTAAGCAAGCTTTTAAAATGCTATATCAATGAATTATTATGTGTTCTGCATTCTTTTGTACTGATCAGATAAACTCTGGATAATTGTTTGCGACACTTTCCTAAAAATGACACGAATTAACAGCTTTTTTCCAATACGTCTACTATTAATCTATGCTTAACACATTCAAAAATCTATGAAATAAGAAAACGTTAGCTAGTCGAACAATGGAATTTCTACGAAATCGTAAACACAAAAAATCTCAACGCACAGTTCGAAACCAAATCTCACACAAAAATCAAACAATTGGTGATTGGCGGCAGTTTTGTTATGTTGTTCGATGACTGGTTAAATACAATGGGATTGGTGTTTACTTCAAGCTCGCAAACTTGATTTAAAGAATTGTTACCACCACCCGCGCAATCAATTATTGTTTAAATTGTATTGCCTATATATGTATATGTGGCGAAAGCTGCAAACAGTTAATGTTCGTGACTGCATAGAAATTGTGCAGCCGACATTTCCAGTCAAGTTCAATGTATGCGAGACTGCTAGAGGTGAGAGCCGCATATCTAAATTTGATTTCCATATATATTCAATGCGGTTTGATGCTCGATAGTCAGTTTGCCGTCGTACTCTGATGATGATCATGGAAGGTCGAAACGCGTCAGTGCGTTGCGGCTGGCGGTAGTTTTGTTATGTTGTTCGACGACTGGTTAAATACAATGGGATTGGTGTTTACTTCAAGCTCGCAAACTTGATTTAAAGAATTGTTACCACCACCCGCGCAATCAATTATTGTTTAAATTGTATTGCCTATATATGTATATGTGGCGAAAGCTGCAAACAGTTAATGTTCTTGACTGCATAGAAATTGTGCAGCCGATATTTCCAGTCAAGTTCAATGTATGCGAGACTGCTAGAGGTGAGAGCCGTAAATCTAAATTTGATTTCCATATATATTCAATGCGGTTTGATCCTCGCTAGTCAGTTTGCCGTTCGTACTCTGATGATGATCATGGAAGGTCGAAACGCGTCAGTACGTTGCGACTGGCGGTTGTTTTGTTATGTTGATCGACGACTGGTTAAATACAATGGAATTTGTGTTTACTTCAAGGTCACATACTTTATTTAAAGAATAGGTGAAAGATTACTTCATTTAGTAAAAACACATTAAAAAATGAAAAATGTTGTAGCAACAATTTATTTGGTCACACTCGGATAAAATTCACATTTATAACGTTGTTGATAATTGCAATTAATCCTCGTGTCTACACCTAACTAAGATGTTCTTTGATAATAATACTCAGTACCGTTATGTATTCATGATTTATATCATTAAAATGTTTTAGAAAAGTGGCTTAAATGTGGCGCTAAAAACATTTTATCCAATTTCAGATGCGCAATGAAGCAGAAAGAATGTCACAAAACTTGGCAGCGCTGTTAGATTGGCCAATTGGATCAGATAAAATCATTGGTGTTCAATCGAGAAATGTCCCCAGGGTTAGATATTTCTAATAATAAATTATCTGAGGAATTATAATTTCTTAAAAATAACAATTATTTATTATTTTTTTGCAAAAATGAAAATTTTTTAAAAATACTTTATAAATTTATAGCATTTTTAAATTATTAAATTTTAATCGGCTTCAATCAATTTTACTTTGCAAACTTTGATACACCGTGCAATTATCAAAGCGTCAGTTTTCTGACAAATTTCTATCAAAATACATTCAGGAATTTTATTCAATGATTGCACGCAAATTCTGGATTTCTTGATTGATCTAAATGTGGTAGTATTCATATTGATTCTGTCTTTTAGTTGCTGCTTTATTACTATAATTATTTTTGTAGCAAAGTGGCATTTGTCACCAAATAAAAACTTTTTGTTATTATTATTAATAATATAAATTATTATTATTATTTTAAATGTACTGAAACAATCGATATTTTAATTTAAATCTTTTTACTCGAACTGATAAATCTCTCACTGATCAAGTGATATTGGTGATATATATATATATATATATATATATATATATATATATATATATATTATATATATATATATATTATATATATATATATATATATATATATATATATATATATATATATGATTCAAATCTTATGATATCACCTAATTGACAGCAAGTTTAATTAATGATACTATTTGTGGCGGAGAACTAATATATATGCAATTGTGTATTAGACATTGCGCAAATAGTAACAAATTATTTTAAATACGACCAAAAGGATAAACCAAAGACAGCATCAACGGAAAGTATAATCTCATGCACATTCTGTTCGTGCTTACAGGTGACTAATACTTATTAACAGCCGGTATTACACCATTTAACCAAATATATAATGATTATTGGGCGTAGTTCCGGCTCCTACTTATTGTCGCCAGTAAGCATGAAACGAATGTGCACGAGATTATACTTTCCGTTCATGCTGTCTGTGGTTTATATTTTTGGTTATATTAAAACGAATCGGTTACTAGTTGCGCAACACTTAATATACAATAGCAAGTTCAATTGATTGAATATTTGCACATAAATAAATGGCCTTTTAACAGGTGAAATTATTAATAAAAATAGTTGGTATATATTCTATAGTTATTCTGTAAAATTTTAAATATAACAATATATTATTAATAAGTTCTTCATGGAATTGAGGACATCTGGATAGGTAACATCTTTGCAGTTTTGACGAATTCAAATAACGCAGGTTTTAACATAATCACTAGTAATGCTTACGCTAATATATGTCATCGAGAAATTTCCCGTCTGTAAACACCTTGCGTCCAATGTTATAAAACATTTTACTGTAATGGAGTTACGAATTGGTTTACCATCGTCAGGAACGCCATGGATAATGGCTCAGAAATTAATGAAATTAAAATGGACAATACAAACAGAATTGAAAATATTGCTTATATGGAAGTGTATAAAATATGCAAGAAACCTTTAAAACGCACCTAATGCCATTCAAAAAGCGTATTCTTGACAGTTTCATTTAGATAGACAGACTATTATTTACTTAATTACGATCAATTCAATTTATTATAAAACATTTCTATAATGGAGTTTAAAATTTAAAGGAAAGAAACACGCCTAAGACAAAATAATGTGTTATGCAAAACGTTGTTCAAATTCTCAAATGTTTACTAAATTCTGTCAATAGAGCTCTTTTAAACCCTGATGAAAGAAATTAAACAAAAGCAGAGATTTATCTTATTTGCAGATTAAACAAATAACAGTTAATGTTCGTGACTGCATAGAAATTGTGCAGCCGAAATTTCCAGTCAAGTTCAGTGTATGCGAGACTGCTAGAGGTGAGAGCCGCATATCTCAATTTGATTTCCATATATATTCAATGCGGTTTGATCCTCGATAGTCAGTTTGCCGTCGTACTCTGATGATGATCATGGAAAGTCGAAACGCGTCAGTGCGTTGCGGCTGGCGGTAGTTTTGTTATGTTGTTCGACGACTGGTTAAATATAATGGGAATGATGTTTACTTCAAGCTCGCAAACTTGATTTAAAGAAATAAAAATTGTTCAAGCAGAAACGAGAACCTGGAAAACAATTCTCGCAAACTGAAAACTGTGAAAAACAAGCTGATATAAATAATCCATATATTAAATGTTACCTTATTATATAATAATTTATATTTATTTCAGTACACAATCCTGGTGCAGGCCTGTTTCCTTTGCGAACAAATTATTGTGCCGGTCTATTCGACTTTGGGAAAAGATGGGTGCATTCATATAATGAATCAAAGTAAGATTTAATAACATAAATATGTTTTTAAAAATTAAAAGTATACAAATATGCTGGCTATCTACGTTTTAACCAAATATTTGCAGTTATTTTATAAATTTCTTGAAACTATTTTGTTGCAAATTTTTAATTTGTTTTATTCAATTCAGACTGGTTTGAAGATAAACTTGTTTGATTGTTTAATTTGATACAACGATACCATGGACTTGAATATAAACAATTAACCATATATATATATATATATATATATATATATATATATATATATATATATATATATATATCATACAACTAAAGAATCACTGATTACGCAGATGGTGGTTACAATTATTTGAATCAAGATTGCGAGCTTGAATTAAACACCATCCCCATTGCATTTAACCAGTCGTCGAACGTGTGTCCAACGGAAGTTTTCGCGATTCTGTCTGACTACTGGTAAAATCCAATGGAATTGATGCTTACTTCAAGCTCGCTAACTTGATTTAAAGAATCAGGCCAGTCGCATATTGTTGGCAACTAGTTTTTCGCAGCTTAATACCACGATGTGAAAAATGGGTGTCTACCATATGAAAGCCAAATATGCTAGTTAAAATTCCATTATGGTCTCGTAGTAGAAGACGGAGCACTTAAAGAAGCTTATAAACGCATTTAACACAATCGAGGACAGAGGGTAACCAGCTAGCTACATACGGGCGTCTACAGTATATATAGTTTACTTGAAAATAGTTCATATTAAACAATTTGTGTCTTGATTAGTGACTCTGATGCAGTTTATTGCTTGAAAACTGCATAAAATATTTTGTATCTTCTATAATACCTTGCTGAGATGACTTAACATCTGAGGAATATTTTTGTTCGGCGCGTAGTGGCGTAACGCCATCTAACGAACTAGTCCAGGTGGATCTAATCCACGTATATTTCTGCAAAATAATAAGTTTATTTCCACAAGACTTTTGTTATAACATATGCTAATTTATCTAGACTATAATATCACCCAAAATCATTTAGCAGAAATAATAAAAGTTAAAACCGTTCCAAACTGCATTAAACTTAAATTATTTCTCATATATGACTGAGAGATTTAATTATTTTTTTGAATAAATCAACAGAGTGACATTTGCTCTTATTATCCTATTTGCTGTTATTCTTTAGCAAATCAAATGTTTTTACGTTACTTTACTTTTGTACAATCAAAAAGGCTAAAATTCAAAAAACCGATATTTCAGGTCATTGATTTTGTTTTATAGACAGATATCTTTTGAATGTTTGCGCAGTACGAGCTTCTCGTTTTGAATCTCCGCAATTTGCGTTCGCGGGTTGTCGCTTTGCAATATCAAGATCTGATTGATCCACATTTCAAATTACGCATCGATTTTGTCTTCTGTTTGGCTGGGCGCTGATTCGTCCCTTTCTTCCGAAGGCTTCAAGATCGTTCATACCAATAACTAGAAATCAGGTATCATCTTAACCTCGTTGACTGGCTACGTTTTGCTTCCTCGTTGCCAGAATCATCATCAGGGCTCTAATCACACATACACAGTAAATTGCCCACAAAATAAATAGTTCTATTTATATTTTTTTAAATATATTGAATTAATAATGAATTTAAACAAAGAATTGGTTTCAGTAACTAAATTCTATATATGCATATGCAGGAGAACATGAAAACAAACTCAAAAACTATATATATATATATATAT